>CM034708.1:3501740-3522918 GCA_020142125.1 Phrynosoma platyrhinos
TTTAAGTTGAGAAACAGCTTGCAATAGACTGTTCTATTGACTCCTGCAGCTTTTCTGTCTTTTTAATAAAGAAATATATGGTTTTCACTGCAAGATCAGCTTGTCCCTCCATCTCATTCTCACTCATGGTAAAAACAAACCCAGCAGGCAAATGGATTCAAAGCATTTTTGTTCTCTTCCAGTTGTAAAAGTGTGTGAGAGGGTGGTAAAAAATGTCCCTTTTACTAAACGGATTTTTCCAACGTAGCAAAAGGGATAATTTTATGATGCTTTCTTCCTTTCTCTTCCACTTGTAAAAGTGTGTGAGAGGGTGCTAAAAACGTCTCTTTTGCTAAACAGACTTTTTCAACTTGGCAAAAGGGACACCTTTATGACTCTCTCTCACCTCTATTAGGTCCTGGAAGAGAATGAAAGTATTTCGAGGTTATGCGGAGGCAGAAAGAGAAACATGCTTCTCTCTGTTTGCCTTCCAGGTTTGTTTTTAATGCGATAAGGTTCTTGGAGTCACTCTGGTTAACTGTCCATTTTAAAAACCTTCAGCCTGTAAGGTCCTGCGGAGAGTGAGTGCCTGGAGGAGCTTTCCCCTCCAAACCAGTAAAACCAGTCCACTGCTCTTAACAACCATGTGTCTTCCATGCCCAACCTAGTAAGACCCACCACTCCCCTTCTAAGGACCAGTCAGTTAGGAGAATGGCATCAACATTAGGTACCGGTCTGCCAGTGCTCTTGGACCCTGGCACGCTGCATCTGCCCAGGCTGCAGTTGGGGGTCGTGCCACAACTGCTGCTGATGATTTGGAGCTGCTTCTCGGCTCGGTCGGCTCGGTCCAGGAGTTCCTCGATGAACTGCTGGAGGCGCACCTTGGCGTTGGCTTCCCGGGCGGCAGTCTCCTTCAGGAACTGGTCAATTTGGATCACCTCCCTGCAGAAGCGGGCACAGAGCAAACAAAATGTGACGTTTCTCATAAAAGGTGGAATAACACTTCTTGCAGCAACAGTATGCATGGAAATAAAGTAACTGAAGTACATATTATAGACCTGAAGTACGAACTATGTGGGCCAGTGTGGTGTAATGGTTTGAGTGTTGGACCAGGACAATGGGAGACCAGGGTTCAAATCCTAGCTCAGCCATGGAAAACCACTGGGTGACCGTGCGCGAGTCACACTCTCTCAGTCTCAGAGGATGGCAACGACAAACCTGCTCCAGAGACTAGGACCATTCCACCTAAAATTAGGAGGAACTTCTCAGAAAGTGGTGGCCTTTTCACGAAGATCAGAGAGGTGCATTTCATGCAGCAACATTATAGATGGAAATAAAGTAACTGAAGGACATATTAGATACCTGAAGTACATATTATATGGGGCAGTGTGGTGTAATGGTTTGATCATTGGACTAGGGCAGGGGTAGGCAACCTTTCCTCTTTAAGGGCCGAGGGACTTCAGCTCCCAGAAGCCTTAGCCATGTTGGCCAATAGTCCCATGTTGGCCAATAGCTCCTGGGATTCTGGGAGCTGAAGTCCCTCGGCCCTTAAAGGGGAAAGGTTGCCTACCCCTGGTCTAGGGCACTGGGAGACCAAGGTTCAAATCCTGGCTCGACCATGGAAACCCACTGGGTGACCTTGGGCAAGTCACACTCTCTCAGTCAAAGGATGGCAATGGCAAACCTGCTTCAGTGACTAGGACCATTCCACCTAAAACTAGGAGGAACTCGTCAGAAGATGGTGGTCTTTTCACAGAGAACAGATATAGATACATCTCAGAGTTGCTTTAGCATTGGAATCCAGCACTGGAATGGGGTTGGAGTAGATGTTCCTTCTAGCTCTGTGATTCTATGAAATTTCCAAAAAGCATTAGATCTACCATTGTATTGGTTGGCTTTCAACAATCAGGCCTGGGTTGGGATTCAAGCACGTACCCCCATCTCTCTATGATAAAGAGATCCGCGAGAGGTTTTGTAATACAAGTTAAAAATTGCAATGGCAGAAAATCCGACAAAAGGGCCAACTAAAATCAAGTGAATCAAAACAGCCCTGCAATGTTATACAAGCAGTCAACAAAGAGCAGGATGTGACCTCGGAAGGCCCAGGTGAAGAGGATGGATGGGGTCTGGGAAAAACATAAAGTGAGCCTCCCCAGGGCATGCTGTTAAGCTTTTATATAATTTAAAGCTTTATGTAATTTTCAGTGCCTGTATTTTTATTTTCATTTCTTGGTACATGTTGTTTCCTTCTGATCACACTGCTAGCTGACATTTCCCCCCTCCCCACATCTCTCTGCATCTAGATGTTCTGGCCAGTGGAAGATGATGCTTCAGGCATCTAATGGACTCCAGTCCATGAAAGCTTATGCAATGGGATTTACATAAGAGCTGGCTTATGGGTCAATAATTTGGACTCTGTAGTCAACTAGCAATTGAATTTAGCCCTTTGTCTTTACCGTGCTACAAGTTTTCTTTGACTGGAATCCTGTTGATGTTGTACACATGCTTAAGTTCCCCTCTGGGAATGATAAGACATTTTTGTTCTATCTTTTGACAATCTGCATTCAACCTAAGGTTGTGGAAGCAGAAATGCACATGTGGCGCACTGCACATGGGTGCACATTGTATGCAGTTATATATGGAGGTGCAGCCAAGGTGTGCTTGGAAACCAGATTGCATTTTTGGTTGTGCAATGCTGCAATTCATGAAAAAGGCCATGATGCACATCCATGAGCTCCAAACTCCATGAATATAAAATTATGCTCCATCTTCTTGATGTAAACTCTCAGCCATGGTTGTTTCCTTCCATGGAGTTCCAAAATTGGGGCTCATTCCAGACATCAACATTGTTTTTAGAGATGGGAGCATCCAGAGAACCTCAAAAGATCTTGGCTGTGAGGCATAAAATCATAGACTCTTAACAGCAGAAAATAACTTGCATCTGGAGTCTTAAGCTGGTCTTATTTCAAGAAGACTCAAGTATGTACTGGCTTTAAGTTGAAACAAATACATATGGCTAATTTCTATTCATAGGATCAAAGAGTTGGAAGGGGCTACAAGGGTCATCTAGTTGAACCCCTCGCTATGCAGGAATCCACAGTTAAAATAATAAAACTAAAACAATCCTGAAGATGCCTATCCAACCTCCAAAGGAGGAGAGTCCACCATCCAAACAATTGCTGCCTGGTCAGTGTGGTGTAGTGCTTTGAGCACTGGACTCTGGAGACCAGGGTTTGTATCCTGGCTTGGCCATGGAAACCCACTGGGTGAGATTGAGAAAGTCACACTATCTCAGCTTCAGAGGATGGTAATAACAAACCTCCTCTGAAGAAACCTGCCAAGAAAACATCATGATAGGTTCGCCTTAGGGTCACCATAAGTCAGAAATGACTTGAAGGCACACAACAACAACAAGCCTTGACAAGGTTCATAGCACTGAGCAATGGCAGTTACAGCAATGTCAAACTGCATTAATTCTGCAGTGTAGTTGCAGCCTCAGTCCTGATTTACTTTAGTTAGAAACTGATTCTACTCTACCAAGAACTAACCATAAGATTCAGGCTGGATATACAAGCCTTGAGGTGTTATCTTTGATAGAAAAATGGGACATACATTAAATATGTATTAATTAAATAGATTAAAAATGGGACAAACATCGATTGTTCTCAGAGGGACAGGGTACAAATTATTATTATTATTATTATCACACCCTGGCTGCAATTCAACATCCCCTCAGCATAGTGTAAATATCTGAATGCGGATATACGCTATGCAAATGCTCTGCAACCCCCATGAAGAATAGCAACATCGAGCAACAATGACTGGGCGCCATTGTGCAATTTGCAATACATGATGCACAACTGCAGCGCACAATGTAGGGTGCACAAGCACAGTCCAAAGTATAGGATGCATAACCATACTTCCAAGTATAGGATGCACAATGCACAACCACAACACAAAATATAGCTGCCATGTAGCTGCCATGGCTCAATGCTATAGAAATCTAGAATTTGTAGTTTTGTGAGACATTTAGCCTTCTCTGTCAGAGAGCTCTGGTTCCACAAGAAACTACAAATCCCAGGATTCCATAGGATGGAGCCATAGCAGTTAAAGCAACGTCAAACTGTATTAATTCTTCTGTGCAGATGTAGCCTCATTCATTAACCGAAATGGAGACTGTGGTCAAGAAATTAGAAGACAGAAGGTTAGCTATGAAGGAACCAGATATGATCCTCAAGTGCAGAGGTATAGCATTGAATACTAAAGTCAGGATCCTCCATTCCATTGTATTTCCATTTTCTGTGTTTGGTTATGAAAGCTAAATAGTGAAAAAAGCTCATGAGAAGTTAATAAAATAATCTGAAATGTGGTGCTGGATGGAAGTTCTACCTGGAAGAGCATTTAAATGACACCATGGACCACCAAAAAGACCAATAAGTAGATCCCAGAACAAATCAAGCTCAAACTCTCCCTAGAAGCAAAGATGACTAAACCGAGACTGTTGTTGTTGTTGTTGTTCTTATTGTTGTGTGCCTTCAAGTTGTTTCCAACTTATGGCGACGCTAAAGCAAACCTATCATAGATTTTTCTTGGCACGTTTCTACTGAGGAAGTTTGTCACTGCCAACCTCTAAGGCTGAGAGAGTGTGACTTGCCCAGTGGGTTTACATGGCTGAGCTGGGATTTGAACCCTGGTCTGCAGAGTCATAGTCCAACACTCAAACTACTCCACCATGCTGGCTTGAGGCTGTCATACTTTGAACATATCATGAACAATATGACTTATTGGAAAAGACAATAATGTTCAGTGAAATAGAAGGCAGAGGCAGTGTGGTATAGTGGCTTGACATTCTGGGGACCAGGGTTCAAATCCTGACTTGGCCATGTAAACCTACTGAGTGACCCTGGGCAAGTCACAATCTCTCAGCCTCAGGGAATGGCAATGGAAAATCTCCTCTGAAGAAACTTGCCAAGAAAGCCCCATGATAGCTTTGCTGTAGGGTTGCCATAAGTCATAAATAACTTGAAGGCAAATAACACAACACACAAAATGGAAGGAGTAGGAAAAAAGGGAGATCACATAATTGTTTGATTCAATCCAGATAGTGGATGGTTTCAATCAAGGAAACTACTGCCCTGAATTTGGCAAATGTGCTGCATTTGGAAGAGCTGAGCAAGGCTGTTGGTAGCCATGGCTCATCCAATTTATAGGGTTGCTTGCCATTGCCTACTTGCCAATCCCCCTAAAAACAAAAACCCAACTCCTCTGGCTGACTCTTTAATGTTCTAAAAGTCAAAAAAACAAAGGCCATCTCTCTGCAAAATTGTCTGCATGAGCTGTTGAGTAATTTCATGTAAAATAGGTTAACTTTATTCTTTAGACTCTAAGATCTTTCTAAATCACTCTGACGTTTGTAGGACAAACACAGTTTCCCAATGTTTTGCTATACATATTCTAACAGTTAGCAAAAGGGTAGATTCATGCAAGGTCAGCTGTTTGCATATCATCCTTTCAACGTTCTATTCTTTCCTTAGGATCTAATGATAATTAATAAATCTTTAATGAGGAATATTAGAAAACAAAAAGATTTCTTTCCAGAATTCCTGGGTACAAACAACAGAGATACATACATGTTCCTGGTTATTTCTTCAATGCAACACAAAAGCCCTATAGTATGGGGAGATACATGGGTGTTACAGAATGAAAATCTCACCAACACTGTAAAAAATTCCTTTGGTATATAAGTTGTTGTGTGCCTTCAAGTCATTTCCGACTTATGGTGACTCTAAGGCGACCCTATCAGGGGGTTTTCTTGGCAAGTTTCTTCCAAGGGGAGGGTGGCCCAAATATCCTAAAGGCACCAGATCCTGTCTGATCTTGGAAGCTAAGCAGAATCAGCCCTGGTTAGTACTCAGATGGGAGACCGCCAAGGAATGCCAGGTGCTGAAGGCTGTATGTCATAGGAAGGAACTGGCAAAACCAGCTCTGTGGATTCCTCTCTTAGGAAAACCCTAGGAAATTTATGGGGTTACTATAAGTTGACTTGAAGGCACATACACACTATACTATAAGCGTCAAGTTACTTTTTAAAGGTCCTGTCTGATTTTGGAAGCTAAGCAGATTGACCATTAACAAATACCAGGAGCTGTTGGCTTTATTTCAGAGGAAGGAACTGGCAAAACCACTTCTGAGGATGCTTTGTCTAAGAAAACCCTATAGACCCGGTCTACTTCCTCAGACGCATGATGTTCATTCTACCAAAGCCTATCCTACAACTTCTTTCACACAGTTACTCTGAAAAATGCTACAAGATCCCTTTGCATTCAAAATGTGGTATGTAATTCTTGTGTTTAATTGTAACATTGTACATTTGAACTTGGAGAGCCAGCATGACACAGTGGATTGAATGCTGGACTATGAGCCTGGGGACTGGGGTTTGAATCCTTGGCTCGGCCATGAAACCCACTGCATGATCTTGGGCAAGTCACATACTCTCAGCCTCAGGGGAAAGCAATGGCAAACCTCTTCGGAACAAATATTGCCATGACAGGGTTGCCTTAGGGACACCGTAAGTCGGAAACAACTTGGAGGCACGCAGCAACAACAAACATTTGAACTCCAACACCAAATGTGCAACCATAGGCACAACCCAATCTGCATGCACATCTATGTTCAAGCACATTGGCTGAGATTTTACATCATGGTCTACCCTTTGTAACTTTACTAATCTGTAGCAAATTTGCAGAAACACAACCAAAACCCTATTAGTGAATTGCAAAGATGTGCACCTGGGCAAGAGCATTCCAAAGAGCACCAGGCACTTCTGTTGTGCTCCAGTACTTTCTAGCTGGTGTCCTGATGTGCATCAGTGCCCAGTACACATCAATCACTCCATCGGCTATCATTGTGCAAGAGATGCTCATGCACAGCACAGTGGGCCCTTGGTGTCTGCTGGAGTTTGGTTCTAGGACTCTCTGTGGAAATCGGTAGATGCTCAAGTCCCATGATGTACAATGGCATAATAAAATGGCATGCCTTATATAAATTGGCAAAATCAGGGTTTGCTCTTTGGAATATTTTTGGAATTTTCTCAAGCCAAGAATGACTAAATCTGTGGATGCAGAATCCATGGATACGGAGGCCAACTGTAATGTCATGCCATTACTGGGTCAATACAGACATTACAAAATTATGGTACTTAAATCTGTTTCCTGCACACATAAGTCCACTTGCGAAGACCTAAGTGCCATACTGAATTCCAGCCATGTCACCCAATGTTCATGCATTTCCATGCACAATATGTACCCATGCACAAGGGAACCACATGTGTAACTCTACTTCTGCAGCCTTGAACTGAACGCAGATGTTCTGCATAAGACCAAAAACATCCATCTATTTCTGTGGGGAAACGTACATATGTGTAAGACACCAACAGGATTCTGGCAAGTATCTTGAATTATAAAGGTTAGCCCCCATCACAGCAGACCTATTAAATCAACTGTTGAATGGGGAATCAACACATAAATAGATCTCATTGAATGAATGGGTCTCCTCTGGCTGAGAGTAATAATAGGATCAAGTTAATCCAGGCCAGGAATGATGAGATAAGGAAAGCAATATGAAAGTTAGCAACAAAGTGAAGCGGCTCTTGGATGGTAATCCAGCTTGCATGTGTCAAACACATGGAGCATGAAGAGCTCTGCTGGGACTTGCAAGCCCTCAAGTCTTGAAATGGATAGGAATTTCACCAAAAGAGGATCAAGACATAAACCCTAGCAAGAACCAAGACTAGGGAGATAAATGGAGCTTTGAGGGACCCCATAAGAACATCTCTCAGGGATGCTTTAGTTGTGTATTCCTGCATGACAGGGGATTGGACTGGATGGTCCTTGTGGTCCCCTTCCAACTCTAGGACATAATCTGGACTGCAGAAATAATGCAACAGCTTTAATTGCTGTAGCTCAATGCTATGTAGTTCTGGGATCTGTAGCTTTGTGAGATATTTAGCCTTCTCTGTCAGAGAGCTCTGGTGCCACAACAAACTACAAATCCTAGGATCCCATAGCATTGAGTCATGGAAGCTAAAGCAGTGTCAAACAGCATTATTTCTGCAGTGCAGATGCAACCTAGGAGTCTATGAATGCGTGTCAAGTTCCACCAGGGGGAACTCATGTTCTTAAGACCCTCCTTGGGTTATGTGCAAATGGTCTCTTTATTCATGTAGTTATATTCTTTTTCTGCCTCCTTCCCTCCTCTCCTTCCTTCCTTCCTTCCTTCCTTCCTTCCTTCCTTCCTTCCTTCCTTCCTTCCTTCCTTCCTTCCTTCCTTCTCTCCACCCCAGTGCATGCAACAGCCTTTCCAGCTTCCAGGGAGTCAGGAAGCTTTCGGTCCTGCAGGGTTTTCTCAAAAGGTCAGAGTATCTTTGGCACAGAATCTGGGTCAGATGCATTTGTGGGATTGTAGCCAGGTCAGCAAGAAATCAGGACTGGAGGGGTGGAGAAGGGGAAGAGATAGTGTCCCAGTGTGACAGCTTGAATTCACAACAGGCGATCTTGTGCAGTGAAAAGTCCTTTGGAGCCACATAATTGGATTCAGTCCCATTGAACAAAGACAGCACCCTCCTCCTTTTTTGCCTGGCTTGGTTGGAGATCCTTCTTTTGTCCTTGATTTTTTTCCATTCAAACCGCCCCTTCCCACATGCCAAGAGCTGTTCAGAAAACCTTAATCTTCACCCAGCCCAATCCACAATCCTGACTTAAAAAGATGAACCTGGAACTACAGGGAAAATGAATACCTGTCAGATTCTGATTTAAGCCTTTTTGGCTCAGGATGGTTTCTGTGAAGAACAGACAGCAGGCAATCTGCTTTGGGTTTCAGACTGAAATTTAAAAGAGCAGCCCTGGTGCTGAAGTGTTGTTGTTGTGTGCCTTCAAGTTGTTCCAGATTTATGGCAATCCTGAGGCTATCACACAGAGAGAAAGTGACTTGGGTTTCCATGGCCAAGCAGGGATTTGAACACTGATCTCCAAAGTCCTAGTTCAATGCTCTAGCCACTATGCAACTCTGCATTTAAAACTTATCCCTCAAATAAATTCTCAGCACTACTCAGCTTCTGTATGAAGACCACCCAAAGGAGGAAACTCCATCACCCTCCGAAACATATCCAGGGGTAGCTGTGCTGGCCATATAGCAAAGTACAATAACACCCCAAACCCACAACACTGTGACACCTTTATTGGGCCAACCAAAATGCATAAAATACGTGTCGCAAGCTTTCAAAGCTCCACTGGCTTGTAGTCTATTCCTGAAACAGTGGTTCAGATGGGTTTCAGCACTTTGGACAGCTCTTTGAAAGTTCAGGAAACAGTCCCCATCCTGAAGTCGAAGGTTTTTGTGGCTGGCATCCATAGTTTTCTGTGGGCTTTTTGGGATGTGTGGCTGCATTCTGGAAGAATTGATTCCTGACGTTTTGCCTGCAACTGTGGCTGGCTGGCATCTTCTCTGAAGATGCCAGCCACAATTGCAGGTGAAACATCAGGAATCAATTCTTCCAGAACATGGCCACACAGCCCGAAAAACCCACAGAAAACAATTCCCATTCTGTTTTGGAAATGGTGTTCATCACCTAGGATAGCCCCATTAAACATCAAACCAAAAGTCCAGAGCAGATTCACCATTCCAGTGACATGGCAGCCAAGAGCTGTCATTGTAGACCAGCAGTAGACAGATAAGATGATGAAATCTCCCAAAGAGAGGAGAATTTTTATATTGTGGAATTCTTAGAATTCTAGAATTGTTAGAAACCTCAAGGGCCATCCAGTCAACCCCTTCTGCCATGCAGGGATACACAATCAAAGCACCCTGACAGATAGCCATCCAGCCTCTGTTTAAAAATCTTCAAAGAAGGAGACTCCACCACTCTCAAAAACAGCATCTTCCGCTGTCAAACAGCTCTTACCATAAGCACTAGCCCCCAAGTGGATGGTGGCATTACAACCGTACCAGTATCCTTTGAAAAATGCATCCATCTCCATTTTTAATAGGTTTAATTTTTTGGAAGGGGTGTAGCAGACAGTGGCAAACCTCCTCTGAACAAATTGTGCCAAGGGCACCCCATGATAAATGGGTGTTTATCATATACATGCTCATGTGTATTGTGTGCCTTCAAGTCGTTTCTCACTTATGGCAATCCTAAGGCAACCTCATCATGGGGTTTTCTTGGCAAGATCTGTTCAGAGGAGATTTGGCATTGCTCTTCACCTGAGGCTGAGAGAGTCCATAAGTTGGAAATGACCTGAAGACATCCTACAACTACAACAACATAGCTATGAACAGGCACATGTTTACAGTGTGGCTGATTCTCTGATGCCCATTCAGAGCAAAGGCTCATAGCCTCACTCTGAACTGGCTTTACTGTGTTACCACCCTATTAAATCTGATCAGCTATGTGCAATGAAAGTGCTCTTTTCATGGGATCCCTGAGTGGCTAGCATTGCTCAGGAGAGGAGGATACCTGAGTGGAGGAAAAGTCCCCAGAATCAGCAGCAAAGAGCCAGTGCTGGAAACAAAAATGGTGGAAAAGTACCATCAAGGGAGCCTCTCCCAACAACGTACCCATTTCTCCCTGAAACAAGTTGCAGGTGAATATTTCATAGAATCATAGAATCATAGAGTTGGAAGAGACCACAAGGGCCATCCAGTCCAACCCCCTGCCATGCAGGAACTCCCAATCAAAGCATCCCCAACAGATGGCCATCCAGCCTCTGCTTAAAGACTTCCAAGGAAAGAGACTCCACTACTCTCCGAGGGAGTGTGTTCCACTGTCGAATCATTTGTTGTTGTTGTGTGTGTGCCTTCAAGTTGTTTCCAACTTATGGTGACCCCCAAGGTGAACTGATCACAAGGTTTTTTGGGGTGAGAGGGTGTGACTCACCCAAGGTCACCTTGCAGGTTTCCATGGCTGAGTGGGGAATCAAACCCCGATCTCTAGAGTCCTAGTCCTATGCTCGAACCACCACACCACTATCCCCATGATACCTGCATGGAAAAAATGGCTTGCTCCTCACAGCAGGAATTTAATTGAGAACTAGGTACAGATCCCATCTCCATGCAAATGGCCACATTAAATAAAAGCCAGAGAGGGAGGTGGGAATTACCAGAGGGAGCTGTTTCTAAAAAGGTGCATGTCCTTAAACTGCAGCTGTGCTCTTTAATATTCAGATTACTTTCCTCTGGAGGTCTGCTCTTGCCAGATCTTCTGCAAACACAGTATGCAATTGAATTTGTTCAGAGCAGTGCAGCTGGAAGGAGTGCAGGTAAGAAGAAGAGAAGGGTAGCCATCTCTTCTGGCGAAGGAGCAGGTGAATATCTCCCACCTTAATGCTACCTTTCTATGGTGGTGGGACTCAAGCACTTGTGAAGCAAGAGGCTATGCTCATGGTAGCACTGCTGGTAGGGTCTCCTATGTCAGACAGGCTTTTGCTGAGGAACCAAATGAAATAATAATAATAATAATTGTGTCAAACAGCTCTTGGGCAGCAGCAGTAGTGGGGGTCTGACACCGGCGGAGGATCTCTCAGACACAACAGTAGTGGCACCATGGATGTATGTGCCATCAAGTCTGCTGTGGACATATGGCATGAATTTCATAGGGTCTTCTTAGGCAATGTAATGAAGACTCTGAACCTGCAGAATTACTAAAGTCCAAGTCTTCTATGGAATCTTTTTATCCTTTGTTTACAGAGGTGGCTAGAGAAGAGACTGATATAGAGACAAAGCTTGGGGATTCAAGCATACAAAGATACCCTAACATACATGCACACACACAAGAACTCAGGAGTAAAGTAGTTAGCTTGGATAGGAAACACAAGTCTTTCTAATGGCGATAATTGCCTGAAAGGATGCTGTTCCAATGATGAATTAGGATAGATAGACTCAACCAACAAGAACAATAGGTTGAGCCGGAGACTCTAGCTAGAGATCATAATGGCACAGGACCGTCATGAAATCTATCCAGACCCCATTTTCCTGAGATTTTGGGGAGCATTTATACCCTTAAGACTAGGCTGAGGTGAAGAGTTGCTATGGTATATCAAAGTATTCCAATTGCTATTGCTTTGAAGTAGACAATTTCCAAAAGAGGGGAGTTAAGATGTTGATGTTATCTCATCTTCAGCTGGACACATCCTGGTTGGCACTCATAAATCTTTTAGTCAGCTCCTAAGCCTGACCTTTTTGATCTGCAAATGGTTGTAAATGCAGATGTGATTGCCTACATGATGTGCTCGCTTAGAGCTCATGGCGATGAAGGATCCTTTCAGCATAGGGCTATGACAGGGACCCAAAATAGGTCTCGATATCGTAACAGCAAGGACTACTCAGAGCTGATTTTCCTAGTTTCTTCCTCTGAAATATGGCCTCCAGGACCTGGTGTTCATTGGCAGCCTCCCATCCAAGTACTCACCTGGGCTGAACCTGCTTAGCTTCCAAGAGCAGATGGGATCTGGTGCCTTTAGGTTATTTAGGCTCTAAACTAGGGTTTGAATCCCAGCTCAGCCATGGAAACCCACTCGAGTGACTTTGGGCAAGTCACATGCTCCCAGTCTCAGAGGATGGCAATGGCAAACCCATTCTGTAGAAACTTGCCAAGAAAACCCCATGATAGGGTTACCATAAGCTGAAAATGACTTGAAGGCACACAACATCAAATCATAGCTAGAGAGCCAGGGTGGTGTAGTGGTTTGAGCATTGGACTATGACTCTTGAGACCAGGATTCAAATTTCCACTTGGACATGGGTACCAACTGGGTGACCTTGGGCAAATCATACCCTCTCATCCTCATAGAATCATAGAGTTGGAAGAGACTCCAAGGGCCATCCAGTCCAATCCCCTTCTGCCATGCCAGAAAACACAATCAAAGCACCTCCGACAGATGGACATCCAGCCTCTGCTTAAAGACCTCCAAAGAAGGAGACTCCACCACAATCTCCGAGGGAGTGTGTTCCACTATCAAACAACTCTTACTGTCAACAAGTTCCTCCTAATGTTTAGGTGGAATCTCTTTTCCTGTAGTTTGCATCCATTGCTCCATTGTGTCCTATTTTCTGGAGCAGCAGAAAACAAGCTTGCTCCATTCTCAATAAGACATTCCTTCACATATTTAAACAAGGCTATCATGTCACCTCTTAACCTTAAGGCAAAGGCAAACCCACTCTTGACAAGACATTAAGGTTCACCTTAATGTCCCCATAGGTCAGAAATGACTTGAAGGCACACAACACCAAGGAAACTTAACCCATATGTAGCTCAGTCATAGGATTGTGAGAGACACATCCTGTATGTAGCTCTGTTGTAGGATCATGGCCAAGGCGTTCAGAGAAATTGGAATGAACCAGGGCAAACCTGATGCAAGTCTTACACTGAAGAATCAGTAGGTTCAACAAACCAACAAAAGTCCTTACAGCCAGAAAACCCAAGACCTATGATCAAAAAACCAAACTGAAGGGACCCTTCAGTTTGGTTTCTTAATCAATAGGTTCCTCAGAAACCACCAAAGGAGGGTGATGGCTCCCATCTCACTGGAGCAGTGAATCCACTCCTGGGTTTAATCTGAACTTTCCACTAACTTTGGGTTTAACCCTGGGTTTGATCTGAGTTTTCCACTAACATTGAAGCCATCAGCTTTTGATCACTAAGTTCTACTTAGGAAAATCTCCACCTCCGCCTGTTTAGTAGGCAGAAATAATTTACCCCTTTATACTATTTATATCTAATCTTTTCCCCATGAACAGGACTCAAGGTGCTTAAAATTTGACAGCATGCCATTATAACCTCAAATGTATGAAAGGATAAAGGATTGAAAGCACGAGTTGAAAACACACCAGGGGAGGGGGGGAAACTACAGCCCCTCCACCCAGTTAAAATGCCCTTTATGGGAAGGGAGGTCAGTTTCCAGGGCGCCCTCTGAATAAAAAGTACTTTGTAAAATGAAAAGGCAACAGGAAAGGAACCAGCTTAGCCTTTCTCCATGCGGAGAACTGGATCTCACATCCCTGATCTGCCTAGTCTCTGAGCATGCATGTGCTATTGGTGGCATGGCAGCATTTCTTGCTCTTTGCTTGCTGCTGTTGTTGCAGCCAACTCAACTTTGACTTAAAGTGGCCCTATGAAGGAGAGATCTCCAAGTCGGCCGACCATCTTTCCTTGCGACAATAACGGGACATTCGGGATGGCAAAAATGGGACAGGGTTATGTCATATTCCGTATCCATGAAAAAGGAAGACAATAACACAAGTTTTATTGCGCAAACTTATTGAGCTAACCATTATTCATCAGTGACAGAATTCATACAAAAATTTAAGGAGATGTAGAGTGCAGGGTGACCGGATTCCCTAACTGCAAAGGAGGATAAGGCACTGCAAAAAGTAGGACATTGAAGACAAAATGAAGGACATGCCAAAATAAAAGTTAAAAACACTAATACAACAACAACAACAACAACACTTATTTTTAATGCCCTTTCCACCAAAGGACAGAGCATCACACATTTATAATCAAAAACAGACAATAAAACACGTACAATAGAAATGCTATTATACTAAAACTAATATACTAAAACAACTCATTATCAGTCACTACCCATGCTTCTTAGTCATGCTCAAAATGGAGGATGTCTTGAAATTCCTTCTGGATGGAAGGTTGAAATGTAGGATATGTCCTGGGAAAGGAGGACGTCTGTTCACTCTGCACAGAGGGGGACTGTATTTCACCACGAACATCCCATGAATGCTTCTCCGACGAAGTCATCTTACACAGCAAATTTTGGGTTTTCAACACCTTATCATAAAAACTCTCACGCTTCATGATAACAATTTTTTTGACAGCCACAATTTCAAAAAAGAGATCTTCAAAACATTTTTTTGCAACACAGCAGGGCATTTTCCTTGAAAAGGGGGCAAAATTAACATTTATGTTAAAACGACGGAACGGTCTGAAAATATGAAAACAAATAAACTGGTACTGTCCCATATAAAATGGTACGTACGGTCAGCCTACCTCCAAGTCACCCTGTCACCAACAGCCCTGCTCAGGTCTTGCAAAGGTAAGGCAGCCTTTCCTTGATGGACTCTATCCATCTCTAAGGTGGTCTTCCTATTTTCCTACTGCCTTCTACCTTGTTGTTGTTGTTGGGTTCCTTCAAGTTGTTTCCAACTTATGGAGCCCCTAAGCCAACTCTACCGTGGGATTTTCTTGGTAAGATTTGTTCAGAGGGGGTTTGCCATTGTCATCCTCTGAGGCTGAGAGAGTGCAACTTGGCCAAGGCCACCCCATGGATTTTCATGGCCTACGGGGGATTTGAACCTTGATTCGGACCTGCCCTAAATCCCAATGTAGGAGAAAGGTGGGACATAAATCCTTGAAGTAAATGAAATAAAATAAAAAAACCTTGCTCTCTTTGCAAATTTCATAACTGCAAAGGAGGATGAAGGCACTACAAAAGTTGGGCAATTCAAGAAAAATGTAGGATGTTACAAAATACAAAACTAAAAACTCTAAGAGGCTTATCACATTACCTTTAAGTCGACATCAGCCTGATGGGGTGCATCTTGGACATGGCATGGAGCTGGGAATTAGCGCACTGTAATTCACCACCAAATCCGCCGCGCGACTGCAGCCAAGGTCCCAATCGCGCTCAGCTGGACGCCATTAAAACTCGGGAGCTTTCCAATTTCGAAAAAGGGCTGGCTGAGCACGGCTGGGACCCGAGCTGCAGTTGCCCGGCAGATTCGGCGGTGAATTACAGTGCCATAATTCCCGCCTCCATGCCACGTCCCGGCTGCATCCCAGTAGGCTGATGTTGATATAATGCAATAAGCCTCTAATATAAATGCAAATTCATACCACTTAGTCATGCTCAATATGGAGGGTGTTCTGAAATTTCTTCTGGACAGATGGTTGAAATGTAGGACATGCCATGGAAAAGGAGGTTGCTTGGTCACCCTGCTCCAGGGTCAGAGTCCAACGTTCAAACCACTATGCCATGCTGGCTCTTGCCTTCTAGCTTACCACGTATTATTGTCTTGTATGGAGTCATGCCTCCTCGTGAGATGCTCAAAGTGCAATGGCTTCCTGGCCCACCACACATATTATAACACTGGTTAACATCCCAGAGTCTTAACCAGTTTATCTTATCTCCTTTCTGGTTCCCAGTCTGCCCATACACCACATTCCTAAACTCCTTCCACCATTTCATGTGGTCACCCACACATCCTGGCAACATCTTCCCTCCTGCCTTTGTCCCTCAACAACCATAGTTGCTAATAATAATAATAATAATAATAATAATAATAATAATAATAATAATTTCTTTCCTGCCTCTCCAGAGGGCTTCAAGGCAAGATTTCTTGTTGCTACTATTGTTGTGGTTGTTGTATGCCTTCAAGTGGTTTCAACTCATGGCAACCCTAAGGCAAACCTATCATGGGTTTTCTTGGCAAGATTTGTTCAGAGGAGGTTTGCCATTGCCTTCCCCTGAAGCTGAGAGAGTGTGACTTGCCCAAAATCATCCAGTGGGTTTCGTGGCTGAACTGGCTGAGAGAGTATGACTTGCCCAAAGTCATCCATTGAGTTTCGTGGCTGAACTGGGACTTGAACACTAATTGTAGTCCAACACTCAAACCACTATGCCATGCTACAGTGTGTTAAAATACTAAACACAATTAAAAACACATAAACCCGCAGTCAAAATACAACACTATAAAATCATTTAAACATGTTCATAAGAGTTCATATACAGATCATGATTTTAAATTGACTGGGCAGGCCAGCTGGAAAAGATATCTCTTTAATGCTGTTTTAAATGCATTTTCCAGCATTTCCAGCCATCGTATCTCTTCTGGCAGGACTTGTCACCTCAGCACCATACCCATGGGTTTTTGCATTTCTATGGCTATTCATACAGGCTGTTTATAAAAGGCCCTTCCTGGGCACCACTTCACACCATGCATCCGAGGAAGTAAATCAAATCTACGAAAGGTAATGCTACAACCTCTTTTGCACAATTAGTCTCAAAGGTGCTACAATATCCCTTTGCAAACTGATGTGCCCAAAGTACAAGAGTCTCAGGTTAGTCCTCTTGGCTTCTAGGAGAGTTCAGGCTTCATTTTCTCTTGGACCCATTTATTTCTATTGCAGTCCAGATTATCTGTAAAACTCTTCCCCGCCATGACATTTCCAATGAGTTGATTCTCTTCCTAAGAGCCTCCTTCACTGCCTAACTTTCACAACCATACACAGAAATGAGAAATACAGTGACATGGACAATCCTAACTTCAGTATTCAAGGGTAGATCATTCCACTTCAGGATCTTGTCTAGTTCCTTCATAGCTACCCTTCCAAGTCCTAGCCTTCTTCTGATTTCTTTACTACAGCCTCCATTTTGATTTATGATTCCGCTAAGGCATGGAAAATCTTTAACTCTTTCAACGTTTTAATCATTCACGTTGTTGTTGCTGTGTCCTTTCAAGTCATATCTCAATTATAGTGACCCTAAGGCAACCTGATCCTGGGGTTTTCTTGGCAGGATTTGTTCAGAGGCGGTTTGCCATTGCCATCCTCTGCAGCTGAGAGAGTATGACTAGCTCAGGGTCACCCAGTGGGTTTACATAGATGAGCTAAATTTCAAACCCTGGTATTCATTATACTACACAGTTATAATACAGTGGGCCCTTGGTATCTGGTGGGATTTGGTTCCAGGATGCCCTGTGGATACCAAAATCCATGGATACTCAAGTCCCATTAAATACAATGCAGTAGTAAAATGGTGTCCCTTATAGAAAATGGCAAGATCAAGGTTTACTTTTTGGAATTTATATTTTTAAATAATATTTTCAAGCCGTGGATGCTTGAATCTGTGGATTAAAAAAATCAGTGGACACAGAGGGCTGACTGTACTATGATTCCACATAAATTACCATGGCTGTATCCTCTAGAAGAGTGATGGCAAACCTTTTAGAGACCGGGTGCCCAAACTACAACCCAAACCCATTTATTTATCACTGTGTCTCTCTGGCTTTCTAGTGATGAACTCTGGTGATCTCCGTCCTGGGGCGATGGTGCGCGTGCCCACAGATAGGGCTCTGAATGCCACCTCCGGCACGCGTGCCATAGGTTCACCATCACTGCTCTAGAATCGTGGGACTTATATACTTTAGTGCAGTCCTAGAGCTCTCTGGCTGAGAATTTTAAGCAACCCTCCCTAAACTGCAGATCTCTGCATCCCATAAAATAGAACCATGGCTATTAAAGTGGAATCATAATGCTATAATCCTATAGTGTGAAAGGGCTCCTGATTAAATGAGATTTGTTGTTGTTGTTGTTGTTGTTGTTGTTGTGTGCCTTCAAGTAATTTCCGACTTATGGCTACCCCAGAAGAACCTGTCATGAGGTTTTCTTAGCAAGATTTGTTCAGAGAGGTTTTTCTCATTACCTTCCCTGAGGCTGAGAGCATGTGACTTGCCCAAGGTAACTAAGTGAGTTTCATGGCCAAGCTGGGATTCGAACCCTGGTCTCCAGAGTCATAGTCCAACACTCAAACCATATGCTACACTGACTCTTGGTTAGATGGGAGGGATGAGGTTAATAATCAGGCTGAATTTTACACCTTTATTTTAACAAAGACAAGCCTACTTTTGATTGCAACACCCTCATTCTTAAAAATAGAAGGTCACATTAAGATCAAAGGTTGGTGCAGTGGGTTTTGTTTTGTTTTTTTTGGACTAGAGCTCCCAGAATCTCTCACCAGCGTTCCTGTGCTTGCTGGGGGATTCTGGGGATTGTAGTCTAAAAAAAATACTGTGTCCAGCTGTGGTTGAAATGCACTGTCAAAGATTGTCATTTCTCCATCCCTGAAGCTGTGTTGTTTCTGTTTTTCCTGGGTTTTTGAACTTTTCTTTACACAAAACCTTGTGATGTGTGATTCTCCTAATATTTTCATTCATTGGGTTGCTCAAGCACTTGTAATATAGTTCTAGCCATCTCTCTGTTCCTTCTTGCTAACTTTGCATTGTGCAAGACAACATTTTCCAAGATAACACACTGAGAGCCAGTGTAGTGGAGTGGTTTGAGAATTGGACGACAACTCCGGAGAACAGGGTTTGAATCCCAGCTTGGCCATGTAAACCCACTGGGTCACCTTGAGCAAGTCACAGGCTCTCAGCCTCAGAGGATAGCAATGGCAAACCCCTTCTGAAGAAACATGCCAAGAAAACCCCATAACAGATTAGCTGTCGGCTCGCCATAAGTCGGAAACAACTTAAAGGCTCACAACAACAAAAGATAACTTTACATTTTGCAAGAGGCATGAGGGATTTTGCCACTGCTGATGGCTCAGCCTTGTGATTTAATTACTCAGGTGCCAAGCCTGCAAATGATGCCCTTTGTAAGATAAAAGGGATAACAAAGAAAAGAAAGCCAGCGTTCAGAAAGATGGGGGTGGGCAGACAGGCTGCCCGTATAATCTGTTCTGATTTCAGCAAAATGGCACATGGAAGGCAAGTTGGAAAATTAATTTAAGCCTCTGGGCTTAAACACAGTCTGTTTCATGGGGGAAAAAAAATTGGCTGGCAGACCATAAATAAATGGTCTGAGTTTATAAAATGAGGGATTGTGGTGGAATGTAATGGTGGGGGGGGATGGAAGGAAGGAACTAGGAATGACTGTCCAGTCTTATTTAACATCTGTTTCCAAATGATGCAGAAAAGGGTGCAGATGTCAGGTTGTTTCAATCCACCCATCAGCTTGAGCTGAGAGGCATCCGGAAGACAAAACAAAGAACATGACAGGATCTTGAAGAAGAGACAAATGTGGGTGTGTTATGTTGTTATCATTGCCATGTGCCTTCAAGTCATTTCTGATTTGTGACAACCCTATCACAGGGTTTTCTTGGCAAATTTCTTCAGACGGGATTTTTCATTGACTTCCTCAGAGAGAGCGTGACTTGTTCAAGGTCATGCGGTGAATTTCATGGCTGAGCTGGGATTTGAACCCAGTCCTAGTCTGATGCTCAAACCATTATGCTATGCTGGCTGTCTTGGGTGTGTTATACCCAGATCATATGTATGTTACTGGTGCGTGCCTTCAAATTGTTTCTGACTTATGGTGACCCTAAGGTGAACCCATCATGAGGTTATCTGGGGCTGAGAAAGTGTGACTTGCCCAAGGTCACCCAGTAAACTTCCATGGCCAAGTGGGGAATTGAACTCAAGTTGTACACTCAAACTATGCTGGTGGCTCTTACATCATATATATACTATTACTACTTTAATAAACTGGGGCTACTATGGTCCTGTCCACACGGACCAAATAAAACTGCCTCCTCCTGTTCCCATGGTGATAAATATGGATGGCTCAGAGCCCAATCCCCACTTCTGGTGCAAACTGTCCAACGTCAGGACAATTCAGCACCGAACCCGTGACATACCACCCTTAAAATGGTGTAAAAAAAATTAATAACCACTTTTTGCTTTGGAGCGTCCCAGAAAATCTGGAACCCTCCAGAGCAATGCTGGGTGGCTGTTTACAATGCTTCCTACTGTGTGTCCTGCCATTGCTGTCACTGGTAAGAGTTGCTCGCTCTCAGAACAATGTGCCCAACCATGTGATCGACACTGGGCACCTCATTCTGACCCCGGATGGCATAGCAGGACATGAGTGCGAACAGCCTTCCAGCATCACAAGAGAGTGCCCAAGGTAATGGGCAGTGATGTATTCAAGTCTTTTAATCCAAGTCTCAAGTCAAGTCTCTCTACCTTTCCATCTCAAGTCAAGTCTCAAGTCCTTGCAAGATACTTTCAAGTCAAGTCTCAAGTTGAGTCTCAAGTCTGGGAGCCAACTTTTGTCAGAAAAAGAGGAGACAGAGGTGCGTTTAGTGGAGGGAACAGCAAATGCATTAGGCAATGGGCTTGTGACAGGGGCTGAGGTCTGCTTGGCAGACCTCCGACCTGCTGCACATTAGAGGATCCTTCTAAAACTTTTCAAAAGCTTTAGAAGGATCATTCTACCTCAAGCCCATTGCCTAATGCATTTGTTGTTTCCTTCTGAGAAATGCATCCCATGCTCTGGGGGCTGGTCAAAGAGAAAGGCACCCCTAAGTCAGTCACTAAAAATATAGGAGTCTCAAGTCAAGTTGAGTCAGTGTGT
>CM034708.1:3592490-3610086 GCA_020142125.1 Phrynosoma platyrhinos
ATCCGGCCCCCGGGCCTTAGGTTGCCTACCCCTGGTCTAGGTTGTGTAACTTTATGCATATGGAGCTAGGAAACCTTCTAGTGAATTGTAAAGATGTATACCAGAAAACCCTATGAAATTTGTGGGGTCACCATAACTCAACAGATTACTTGAATAATAATAATAATAAAAAGCTTCATTTATATACCGCTTCATACTGTGCTATGCAGTGTCTAATACACACACACACACAGACACACACTTACTTCAGGGCACTAGCAATAGTGTCCTGGTGTGCATTGGGCTCTAGCCATTGTCCTGATGTACATTGCTGCTGTTTGGCATCAGTCCCATTGCACACCTGTCCCACTGTGCATTGGTCCCATAGTGCATCTGTCCCTATGTGCATCAATCCGGTTGTGCATCATTTATTTTGCTGGCTCCCCTACATAATAACACATGGCAGTCCCTTGTTGAATTCAGACATTGTGAAACTGATCAGTTCTATTTCCTGCAGACTTACACCATTCACATGTGCTCAGATCACCAGCAGAATGAACCTCCTTCTCCCCATGCAGCTGATGACCAGTAAAGTAGGTTGGGGAGGGGAGTTATGATAATAGCAATTGTGACAAAGTAGTGATCTTGAATACAGAACAGTTACAGATGGTGTAGAATACTGGCTGCTATTCTTGTTGTTGTTACCTGCTGTCAAGTGAACTTTGGGTTATAGTGACTTATGAATGAAAGGCATCCAAGTCACTCTGTCATTAACAGCCCTGTTCAGGTCTTGCAGACTCAGGACACCCATGGCTTTCTTGATTGAGTCTATCCATCTGAAATGTGGGTTTCCTCTTTTTCTGCTGCCTTCTACCATTGTTGTTGTTGTTGTTGTTGTTGTGTGCCTTCAGGTTTGTTTCTGACTTATGGAGATCCTAAGGCATTGGTTACCAAACTTTAGTGCTCCTGGTGTTTGGGACTTCAGCTCCCAGAAACTCAGGGGTCCTAAAACTATGGCCTGCGGGCCACATGTGGCCCGCCGAGGACATTTATCTGGCCCGCCAGGTGTTTTTGCCACCACTGCCTGTCCTGCTTATCAGCCGACTTGTCTTGGGCCCACAGTGCGCATGTCCGGCCCTCCAATGGTCTGAGGGACAGTGAACTGGCCCCCTGTTTAAAAAGTTTGAGGACCAGCTTGGCCAACAGTAAAGAATTCTTGGATCTGAAGCCCCAAACATCTGGAGGACCAAAGTTTGGGAACCGCTGCCCTAAGGCAAACCTCTCATGGGGTTTTCTTGACAGGATTTGTTCAAAGGAGGTTTGCTCTTGTCTTCCCTTGAGGTTGAGAGCTTGTGACTTGCCCAAGGTCACCCATTGGGTTTAATGACCAAGTTGAGAATTGAATCCTGGTCTCCAGAGTCATAGTCCAACACTCAAACCATATGCTATGCTGGCTATTGCCTTCCACCTTGCAAAGTGAGTCATGTCTTCTCATGATATGTCCAAAGTATGACAGTCTTAGTTTAGCTTGGCTTCTAGGGAGACTCCAAACTTGATTTGCTCTTGGCAAAGCATTGGAGATAGTTTGGGGCTAGGAGGGGAAATATCTGTTCTGAAAACCAGTTATTTCTAATTCTAAAACCCCAAGCCACGTACCCTCAGGTTTGTCACGGAGTTGAAGAAACTTACTTCTTAGGACTACAACTGTGTGAAATATCCTAGCCAGCAGGGCTGAGAGATTCTGGGAGTCAGTGGTTCAGATCTTACATTGAGCTTGAATAGGATAAGTCTGCACCCATGCAGTTAAGTGGTGGTTGCACTAGAATATAAGTATGCAAAGGGATCTTTGAGACTTTGAGAGTGAAAGAAGTTGTAGCATGAGCTTTTGTAGACTTGGTCTACTTCCTCCGATACATGGCTCAAAGATCCCTTTGTAATTGCATATCTCTGAGTGGACTTGCAGTTTTCCTATCAACCAAGTGGTACATTGAAGGCACTGATGATGAATAGCTCTACATCATCTAAGGATGTGCAGCCAGCAGACTCACAGAACTCTGTTTACACAACAGTGAACTCAACATGGAGGTAACACCATGGTCAAAAGAAGTATAACCACATCCATAAAGGAACATATGTGCACATAAAATGCCAACAGGATGTCAGCTGTAGCCTTTGGTTTAACCATTATTTAGTTTCATCTCTGTACACAAACTGAGAACCTGCCTGGTGTAGTGGTTTGAGTGTTGGACTATGACTCTGGAGTTCAGGGTTCAAATTCCTGCTTGGCCATGAAAACCCACTGGGTGACTTTGGGCGACTTTGGGCAAGTAACACTCTCCCAGCCTCAGAGGATGGCAATGGCAACCCCTCTCTGAAAGAAACTTGATTTAAAAAAACCCTGTGATAGGTTCACCTGAGGGTTGCCATAAGTTGGAAATGACTTGAAAGCATACAACACACACATACACACACAATATTCCTTTTTTTAAAAAAAAACTGTAGGCTCAGAATCTTGGGGTTCAGTGCTAGCAGCATGCATTGCAAAGATCAAATTGCAACATCTGTAATGCAAAGAGTCCTAGGCTCCAACTCTTATACACTCCTTGACCACTAAGTGTTGATAGCCATTGTTCCATCCAAGGAAATTCATCCTCAGAGATCAGTTCTGGCTCAGAAATGAAACTTGGTTGACCCTCTCTGCTTCACTGACTCAACATGTAGGACTTCATGGCTAGCAATTGACCCTATAAACCCTTTTCTGAGAAGTGCTCTGATGTTTTGGCAACTCACCAAGAAAGCCCAAGACCTTGGTTCAGATCCAAAGGTGTGGTTGGTTCTCCCATCCGGCAACTGCCCAACTGACTCCTCTTTGCCTTTCAGGAAAACTTCTAGAATGTGCATCTTGCAAGTTCCTATAGCAACTGGCACATGCTTAGCACATTCCAAGACTATTCTTTTCCCAGCTCTCAGCATCCCCAGTTGGCAATTGTGACTAAAGCTGGAGGTGAAAAACAAAGGAGGAAGAAGAAATCCACAAAGATGATGTTGTGTTCCAACTGGGATACACGTTATAGGTCCCATAAATGGTCCTATAACTTCTCCTCCTTTAACAGTGGGGCTGGAACATCTCACTAGCCACTTTCCCAAACAGAGAACCTTTGAACCACATGAAAAGTTTCCAGGAGGGATCGGGGTTCAAGGTAGGTGTCAGCATCAGATCAGAATCCCTCAGAATTCCTGCCATGCTTGCTTGCTAGTCAGGTATGCTGCATCTGCTTTGTTTTGTATTACTGGATAATGGGTTTTATCATACCTTTAGTTGCTGGGTAGAAGGGATGTTTATCTTTCTTGGAGCAGATGTGGCAGTAACTAATGTGTTTAAATTGATGTTCACTGTTGATCTGTTGTTCCCTGCCTTGATCCATGGGGAGAAGCAGGTAAGAAGAAATAATAATAATAATAATAATAATAATAATAATAATAATAATAATAATAATAATAAGGCATCATTCAGAGCTGCTAAGGTCCATCTTCTGGAAATGCCTGATACAGAGACAAGGGGCAGTCTTGGAAAAAGGAAGTTTTGGAATGGGAATGAATGGGGTTGAACATGCAAAAAGGTTTGAATTGTCCTGCGCTTTCAATATATGGTGTAACTGAAATTACTTTAGTTCAGACAACATTGCTGTGCTGTGAACTACTTTAGTTTTTAAATAAAGTTTTCTGTTTCCACACTGAGGAGCACTGGACTTCTGAACTAAGGTCAGCCAGCACATGACAGTAGGTGTCCTGTGATTTCTCCAAGGGAGGCAAGACTAATTCTTAAATTTATTTATTGTTTGTTTCATTTTGTTATTTATTAATGGTGCTTTGGGAATCTTTGGCTCCAGGACCCACCCCACCCCAACCCTGTGGATACCAAAACCATTCTCTATCATAGAATCATAGAATCAATGAAATTGCTCTTAAGGTGGCAAAATTCAAACATATATAAAGAATTAGAAAACAATATTTTAAACTAGTTCTAAATACTTTAGAAAACAAGGAAGTTTTTAGTGCATATTTAAAAATAGCAAGGGAAAGAGCATTCTTCGGATGTAGAGGGAGGCAATTCCAAGAGTATGGAGCAGTGAGTGAGAAAGGATGAAACTGAGCCAAGGAAGAGGAAACCAGCTCTTACTGTCAGGAAGTTCCTCCTAATGTTGACCTGGAATCACTTTTCCTGTAGTTTGCATCCATTGCTCCAGATCCTAGTCTCTGGAGCAGCAGAAAACAAGCTTGCTCCATCCTCAATATGACACTTCTTCAAATATTTAAACATGGCTGTCATGTCCCCTCTTCACCTTCTGTTCTCCAGGCTAAACATCCCCAGTTCCCTAAGTATCTCCTCATAGGGCTTGATGGTTTCCAGACCTTTCACCATTTTGGTCTCCCTCCTCTGGACATGCTCCATCTTCTCAACATCCTTTTTGAACTGTGGGGCTCAGAAATGGACACGGTACTCCAGGTGAGTCAAGGAGTCAATTAGTCAGGTTTAGGCATTAGTGAGTGGTGTTTCAAAGTCTGAATCATAGAATCCTAGAGTTGGAAGAGACTTCAGGGGCCATTCAGTCCAACCCCATTCTGCCATGCAGAAATACACAATCAAACCATACCTGACAGATGGCCATCCAGCTTCTGAATTAGCTAGAACTGGAGTATGTGAGAGTGTGAGTTGTGTTCTAAATATATTGGGCCCTTTGTATTGGTATGAGTTCAGTTCCAACTCCAGCTCCCTGCAGATGCCAAAAAAATACAGACAATTGCATCCCATATTATTCAATGGTGGTGACATGTTTCAGTTTGTGGCATTCATGTCACCATCACTGAATAATATGGGACATGGCAATCCATAGGTGGTGAAATTAGCAGATCCTACACCTGCTGTTACACAGGGCCCACTGTACATTAATTAATTACATTGTTTTGTTATGTTCAACCTCTGTTAATAAAGTATTGTTTTTATGTTTATACACTCCTGGGAATGCTATATTCTAGAAAGCTTGGATTCAGACAATGTCATTGGGAGCAGCAGTGAAGAAAAAGGGGTGATGTCTAGTGATGACCTAAATACATTGTCATAAAATCACAGAATCACAGAGTTGGAAGAGACCCCAAGGGCTATCCAATCCAACCCCATTCTGCCATGCAGGAACTCTCAATCAAAGCATCCCTGATAGATGACCATGCAGCCTCTGTTTAAAGACCTTCAAAGAAGGAGACTCCACCAGCCTCCAAGGCAGCATCTTCCACTTTCAAACAGCTCTTACTGTCAGGAAATTCTTCCTAATGTTGAGGTGGAATCTCTTTTCCTGTAGTTTGCATCCATTGCTCTGGGTCCTATTCTCTGGAGCAGCAAAAAACAAGCTTGCTCCACCCTCAATAGAACATCCCTTAAAATATTTAACCATGGCCATCATGCCACCCCTTTACCTTCTCTTCTCCAGGCTAAACATACCTCGCTCCTTAAGCTGCTCCTCACCGGCTTTGGTGGTTTCTAGACCTGTTGCCATTTTGTTGGCCTCCTCTGGACACTCTCCAGCTTGTCCACAGCCTTTTTGAATTGTCCAGAACTGGGCACCACAATAATAGCCCACATAGGTACTTTGAAGGCATCTAGAAGGTCTCCACAGTAGGAGAGAAGGAGGTCCTTATATTGGTAGCATAGGTGGAGAGAAGGGGAAAAGCTCTCACTCTTGGTGGTAACCATGAGATTTGTAGAAGTCTTCACATTTGACAGCAGTGAAGGTTTAGGTAGAGCTTCACACCTGGTAGACAAAGAGTGGATTACGTGGTAACCCCCCACAGTTGACACAGACTGCAGAACTGAATTCCACCATCCATCCCAACTATAAAAATTATTTGCAGGCCTAAGCTGGACTTACACCTGTATATGTCCTTAAAAGGAAGTCAGCCCAATTTTTTAAATAAAAAGACTAGACCTTTGCTCATTATTGATTCCCCATTCTGAGCAAATCCATCGGCGCCACTTTCAATTCACATTCAGAAAGTCAAGTCGAAACCATTCTGTTTTCACAAAGGACATTATCACATGTGGGCCAGAAAGCGATAATAAAGTGGAAATGAGGCATTCCGAAAATAAACCAAAAATAAACCTTGATTCCGCAAATGGCTTTCACACGTAATTACCTTAATTGCGAAATTACAGTAAGCGCATTTAACATTCACACACAAGTGAGAAAAGCCCATAAATGTACTAGAAATGAACTTCTTGCACATGCGCAGATAGAGGAATGCTTGCTGGAACCATGGGAAAAGCAGGGAAATGCTCCCAAATGCGCATTTGCTTTTCATATTACGATAAATGTGAAATTACTGTAATTTCGCATTTGCATTTCCTCCAAACAACCGAATTTCAAAAGATCTCGGATAATACCAGTTTCTGTCCAGTTTCTGTGTGACGTCGTGTGAAATCGTGAGGCACAAATCCAGTTTCTGTTTGGGATTTGTATGGATTAACCAGCAGATTTCCCCCGTGTGATAACGTCCAAAGACTGAGATAGGGCAGGCAACTGCTGTGATTCTCTCAGCTGGATGGTGGCTGTGTTGCATTTTATAGGCTTTACAATGCCAAGCAATTTTACATTCTCCATAAATAAGAACTTGTAGAGAAGACTAAAATCTGGAAGCCCCTTCTCTCTGCCCGACCTCGGCTGAATCATTGTGATGTCACAGGATGTCCTCAAACACTCTAATTAGTCAAAGTGAAGGCGGCAGTTGCAGAATGTTGACAAATAGTATCGCCGCAGCGTTAAAAAGGAAAGAGCCATATGGGATGGGGAAAAACCATGCTCAGGACCTGTTTGAAGTTTTTCTCCGCTCCATATGTGCTGCTGGAAAGCATAGATAGACAAAGAAACTTGGGAGTGTTGTGCCTTTGTGTGTGTGGTTTTTGGGGCTGGGAGATCAGTGAGTGAGACAGATAGAAAAGACTTTTTAAAAAAATCAAATGGTTGGCAGGTTGTTGAATCCCACAAATAAATCTGAATGAAGCGGATACATTTTTTTTGGGCATTTAATTGTTGTTGGTTGTTGTTGTTGTATGCCTTCAAGTAATTTCTGATTTATGGCGATCACTATGGATCCTTCTGCCTCTCTATTTATTTTGCTCCCCTTCCTCCCTTCTCTCCAGAGTCGCATTGCTTCTTGGCTTTTCCTGTATTCCTTGAAACTGTTTGTCGAGAGTCTCATCCCGATGATCTGGCAGATGGAAGAGTCTACTAGAATGAACAGACAGATGCCAGACCTACCAAGATGTCTTCCCTATCTTGAAGGTCAAGTGAAACATAGGAAGAAGTGGAGAAAACAACCTCAATAACACTAAATAAATAATAAATACACTTTATTTTTATATCCCGCCTTTTGCCGAGGCAATCAAGGCGGCTTGCATTATGTAAAAACAATTTAAATAAAACATCCCTCATACTGATATTATTACTTTCGTTCAGGAGGATGAGCAGAAGGAGAGTCTAGTAACTTCAAAAGGTCTGGCCTCTCCTCTCCTTCTACCCATGGAAATCCATGGATTTTCACTATAAGTGGGGTTGCTTCTTTGTCACATCTAGATTGAAACTGTGCAACTATAGGAACAGTGGCAGCTGGTGGCTCCCATGTCAGTGGCTGAATCTGCACTGAAGAAACAACGTAGTTTGACACTGCTTTAACTGCCATGGTTCCATCCTATGGGATCCTGGGATTTGTAGTTTGTTGTGTCACCAGAGGCCTCTGAAAGAGAATTCTAAATATCTCACAAAACTACAGATCCCAGAATTCCATAGTATTGAACCATGGCAGTTAAAGTCATGACAAACTGCATTATTCCTGCAGTGCAGATTCAGGCAGTGGAGTTGAATGGAGTTATCCAAGGTGCTAAAAAATCCTATCTCTAAACTACATACAGCACTTTGGATAGCTCCTCTAAAGCTATTCAGTCGGAGTGGCTTCACCGCTCAGCTAACATGGGAGTCATTGGGATAACTGCATCAGAAAGGACCCTGAAGTCATCCATTTTTACCCCGATCTCATTACAGCATGCTTCTTCTCATTATTCTTGCACGCACATTTGCCTGATTGCTTTGGCAAACCCAGATCACAGCGTGCCTTAACAGTGTGAAATGAGTAGATTAAACTCCAATGAACTACAAACCTTCTGCATGGGGGAACAATCAGCTCAAGGTTTTTCTGTGAATTTCTAGCTTGCCATTTATACAAAGATAGGATTCAGTCTTTCCTCGCCTGTTGCAAGAATTTTATATCTGGTTTTTTTTCCATATCACAATCAGTGAGAGCAGCCTGTTAAATAGAGAGAAAGAAGATTATGTGGAATGAGAATTTTTTTAAAATGAAATGCAACTCCTATTACTGTAGAAAAGTTAAAAGAAAAAAAAATCAGAGTGTGTAAGCAAATTGGATTCTTTCCACCAGTCCTGTAGTAAGGCAAACTATGACCAAATATATAGTGAAATTCAAATATATTCTTTGAGAACATATGAATAATCCAAAAGGATTAATTACTAATGCATGCTCATGTTTAAATGAAAGAGACAGAGTTATGTCGAATGGACAGAAAACAATATGAAAAGCAATAGAGGGCTGGTTGCTTCTATGCCAATATGGTAGTGAATCTGAACTTTGTAAGAGTTACCCAAGGCAATGATAATTATTCCAGAGTCTATTATTATTCTGTTCTAGTTTAAAAAATTGCAATGTGTTAATCTGCTTCAGCAAAAATAATGAATACTTTTATGAGACCTTACAAGATTCACAGGTTTTCTGTGCTCTATGGGGAAAAGATTATAATGCTTATTAAAATGGGATGCAATCAGAAAAGAGGGAGACCAAATTACAGATGAATTTACTCCATCAAGAAAATTTCAACTGCTGCCCTGAGTTTGCAAGATCTAAGGAGTTCAGTAGATGACTTGGGCTCTTTGAAGCTTCTCATTCATTGGGGTGGCATAAATCAAAGTCAACTTGATGGCAAATAACAATAAAAGTTTAAGTGGACATCAGGGAGGATGACGCTCCATGCGTCTGATGAAGTGTGATGGAAACAACAAAAGCTTAGGCCAAAGAAAAATTGTTAACATGTAATGTTTTCCACTGTCTTGGGTTTCCCAAAGACCTGGTGGTGGTGGTGGTGGTGGTGGTCATTGTTGTTGTTGTCGTCGTCATCGTCATCATCATTTATTTATATAGAACCATTACTGTACATAGCATTTTACAAGTAAAAGAACAACAAAAAAGTCCCCTGCCCTCATGCTTACAATCTAATTAAGACATGACACAAAAGGAAAAGGGGATGGCAGTGCAGGAGAGAACTGAGTCCAGCAGATACTGCTGGCTGTTTTTGGATGTAGGTAGGATGGAGCTGTGCCTGCCTCTTCTTCTCTCCCTCCAGGGCCAGGGCGGTGGTAGCTGGGATGGAGAAAGGGTCTTTCAGCTGCTTCTGGGTGTAGGAATGATGGAGCTGTGCCTGCCTCTTCTCTGCTCCTCGGAGACCAGGACAAAGACCATTTGGGATGGATGGATGGTATTTCATCTGCTCTTGGTGAAGGCATGATGGAGTTGTGCCTGCCTCTTCTTCTCTCCTCTGAGACCAGGGCAAAGGCCATTTAGGATGGATGGATGGTTTTCCATCTGCTCCTGGCCCTGGCATGATGGAGCTGTGCCTGCCTCTTCTTTTCTCCTCTGAGACCAGGCCAGTGGCCACTTGGAAGGATGGATGGTCTTCCATCTGCTCTGGTCCTAGGCATGCTGTTGTGCCTACCACTTCTTCAATTCTTTGAGGCCAGGACATTGGCCATTTGGGATGGATGGATGGTCTTTCATCTGCTCCTGGTCCTAGGCATGATGGAGCTGTGCCTGCCTCTTCTTCTCTCCTCTGAGACCAGGACAGTGGCCATTTGGATGGATGGATGGTCTTCCATGTGCTCCTGGACCAAGGTACGATAAACGTAACAGGCAGATCAAGGTTGTAAGGGTTTGTGTTAATTTAACCACTGTTGATGTTAGCTGAAAAATTCTAGAGATGTCACCTGCAAAATTAACTTTTCCAAGTTTGTCCTGAGATGAACCAGGGAAAAAGTCTGTCACATTATTTTTCCCAAAGATTTTGGAATTTCTTTCAACTGGAGCTTCTAAGGTAGCTTTTTAAAAACAACTCATCCTAACAGGAAGAAGTTGAGCCTAATCTTAGCAATATTCTGCCATTACTCATCCAATATCATTAGTTATATTTATTACATGATCAGCTACCATTCATAGTTCACTGGGATACAAAGTTGTTTTCTTGGCTGTCAACCAATGGAAATTGGCTATTAACCACATTAGTCATGCTTCTCTTATGTTCTATTTCGTTCCCGTTATGAAATATGCATCTTTTTTATTTTTCTACTGTCTAGATTTTAATCATTGTGGGTTCTTATCATTTTATATAATGAAGACAGGAATTACAGGGTCCTCTAAATGTTTCTGTGACCGCTGGCCTTTACATGTTCTAGCTAGGGTTAATGGGAGTTGTAGTCCAACCACATTTGGAAGGCTACACATTCTTCCTTTCTGCTATGTAAATTAAAATAAATTGGATGGTGTGTGTGTGTGTATGTGTGTGTCATGCATGGTTAATTCGCAGAGAGATGTATTATTTATTACCGTATACTTGCTTGTAATTACAGGATTGTGTCATGTATAAAGCTGCCATTTCTATCAGTGTCCTCCTGCTTTTGGACTACCATTTATTTGTTTGCTTATTAAAATACATCTCATCTGCCAGTGGCTGATCATAGAATCATGCTGGAGGACCTACAAATGCCTAGAGGAGTGTTTTCACTAGGAAATTCTAGGTTCTCCAGCACAACTCTATGGTCAACATCTGGCAGAGTTGCGTCGGAGGACCTGGAGATTCCTAGAGAGAATGTATTAATCAAAACCGCACATAATCGAACCCACAAAAGTTAAAGCTGCAAATGTGGAGGGCCAACTGTTCATTCAAAATACACTTGTCCCTCCACATTTGCAACTCTGATTATTCATGGATGTTATTGATATGTTCTCTCCAGGAATATCTAGGTCGTCCAGTGCAATTCTATGGTCAAACTTTAACCAAAAGTTGCATTGAAGGACTTAGAAGTTCCTAAAGAGAACCCTCCACTAGGCATTTGTAGATCCTCCAGCGCAATTCTAGGGTCAACGTCTGGCAAATGTTGACCACAGAGTTGCACTGGAGGACCAAGAGATTCCTAGAGAGGTTATTTGCGGTTTTTCTACATTCACAGGAGTCCTGTGTCCCTGACCCCAGGGAATGTGGAGGGAAGAGTGTAGACCCCATTGATGAATTTGCTTCCCCACCCGCTATGCAACTTTTGAACACAAATGTTTCAAGAGGTTCCAAATTAGGAATGTGGCAAGCCCTCTTATTTCCTGACATCATAGTGGGCTATTTTCTTTTTCTCTCTCCTCTTCAATGGCAGGTTTCTTTATATATGTATATATAAAAGTGTTCCAGCATTGCTTAAAGCCCACAAAAGTATTTCCCTGGAAACATGACCATGGAGCACAATGGAGCAAAGGTGTTGGAGGAAAGGGAGGGCTGACAAAGCACATATGCAAAGTGAGGGCACCTTGTTGTGCCTCTTCCAGGTGATGATCAGGTAGGATCTGGAACACAGATTGCATCAGCAAGCATTCACCTTGCTGCATTCATGCTACTCAATGAGTCATAGATTATTTTTAAAAATAAAATGAAACAAACAAAACCAGCAAAGACCTATCAATGTTCAAAGTTATTTTCTTTTTCTTTTAAAGAAAAATGTTATTGTGCTAAAATCATCACTTGTTTGCAATGGCAACCAGTGTCTGAGGTTGCATCCACATTGCAGAAATAATCCAGTTTGACACCACTTTAACGGCCCTGGCTCCGTGCTATGGAATTCCGGGAATTGTAGGTTGGTTGTGGCACCAGAGTAGAAATTTTGCCACACAACAACAACAAATAACAATAAACTCTTGCAAAAAAAAAAAAAAAAAAAAGGAGAGCAAGGCTACAGGTTGGAGGATTGCTTGTTTGGTCGCAATATACATGAAAACGATCTAAAGAGTCTTTTTGAGTCACAAGTTGTATGTGAGTCAGTGGCTGTTGAAAAAGCTAATGCAATCTCAGTCTACTTTACACACAGGGGCATCACACAGAAAGTAATACTTCTGGTCTAGTCTGCCTGGGTCAAAATTGCATTTGGAGCACTGTAGGGAGAGACAATGTAGAGCAGTGGTTAGAGCAGAGATAAGGATGGTGTAACTCCAGGGGCCATTTATATAGCTTGGGTTCCTCTTAGACTCCCCTATTTGCCTCCCAGAATAAAAAAAAGAAAAAGAATCAATCCCCAGATAAAAGGTGCTAAAAATGAGTTTCAGGAAGCAGCAATTGTCCTTGAAAAGAAGGAGCTTATTGCCCATCATATTTTCTGTCCAAAGAGCTGTATGACTGCTGTGTTGTGTGGCTTTTCTCCTTTTCCTTCTGGTGTGCTGAGCTCCAAAACACTATTTTTATGCGAGCATTATAAGGGGATTTGATAACAATGCAAAGAAAATTAATCTGTTTTCTAATCCTTGACAAAAAGAGGGTTTCTTAAATACTCAAACACCATCATATTTTCTGAAAATTTAGATGCAGCGAGATTCTTTGCCATTGGAGATTTTTTTCAGTGCCAAATTCACCTGGGGTCAAACACATGGAGCTTTTACACAGAAAATTAATGTTCTCTCCAGAAAAATTGAAGCTTGTGGAGAAACCCACATTCTCTGCACAGGAAACTTGCTGCAATGAGAAGATATGCAGGAAAATTGTGGTTAATCCGTGGACTAGTCCTCCTTCACCCCTAGTCGACCTTTGATATCAATTTAATATTAAAAAGGGATATATTAGGCAGGTAGTCGAGAGGTCACCCCAGCGCAGGAAAGCTAGCCATGCTATATAAGGATCATATTTGGAGATCCTATTGGCTCAGCATGGGGGAATCCAGAGCACTTAGCCAGAATAGGTCAATTAAGATCAGAACCTGCATAATCCCTTCAATGATAGGAGTGATGGTGGGTGATAAACTTTGGGTTTACACATGAACAAAAGTCCAAGATTACCTACCTCTGGGAGTGAGACTTTCAGAATGTCAAGGGAATATTATCCAGCCATTTACAGACTGCCAGTTCTATTCTTCCATCTTGGGAACTTCACCGTAATCCCAAAACTGCCCCCGAATATGTTTTGTCCTATAAAAGTGCCTGCCAAAACATCACAACTTTGGTCTCAGTTGAGGTTAGACAGACTCCCTGTCTGTATCCCCCTTGACTCCTCAGTATTTGCCAGCTACTGCTGAGCCATTGCTCTTCACAGAACCTCCCCAAATACAGGTTTCTGCTTCTGGAATCAGGTACAGTATCACCTTTTGCAGCCCTAAAAATTACTATCTGATGCCATCTTTTATATTGCTAGTTCTTGTATGTGTGTGTGAAAGTTGATTTCCCTTCTGCTGTTATAAATAAAACTACATTTGGAACGTGCATTCTGGAGTTCAGTTTTTTGGAACCGTTATACACAGGTCTGACCCTGGCTTTAGTTACCCAAAGCCCTCTTGCAGCCTTCATTTGAGCCAATTAAATTTCCCCTTTACCTGTATTGAATTGTGGGTGCCCTCTCGGAACTCTTGCAGTTTGGGTAACAACTGCATAAGCCTCTGTTGCAGTGGGGACCAAATTGTGTCAATATTTGACACTTGAAGGAAGGACACAAAAGGTTTGCATTCCTAGGAATTGAACCGGGGGCTGGCAGCAATGAATGAGGCCTGATGAATTAGATGGAGTGGCTCCCAAATGTTGGTCCTCCAGATGTTTTGGACTCCAGATCCCAGAATTCCTGACCATTGGCTAAGCTGCCCAGGGCTTCTGGGAGTTGCCCTGGTGGCGCAGTGGTTAAATGCCTGTACTGCAGCCACTCACTCATAAATCACAAGGTTGCGAGTTCAATACCAGCCAGGGCTGAGGCTCGACTCAGGCCTGCATCCTTCCGAGGTCGCTAAAATGAGTACCCAGCTTGTTGGGGGGCAATCAGCTCACAGTTGTAAACTGCTTAGACATCCCATAGCATGATATGAAGCAGTATATAAATGAAGCTGCTTTGCTTTTTGAAGTCCGAAGCACCTGGAGGACCAAAGTTTGGAAAGCACTGAACTAGAGGAATGGGGGCATGACAGCCTGTTTTGATTAGAGCTGCTGACTGGGGAATTCTGGGAGTTTCAGTCCTAGCAAGTAATTTTTCCCCAAAGCTCTCTTTGTGATGTGGAGCCTTGGGGTTGCTGTGGTTAAATACTGGTCCTACAACCACAAGGTTGTAAGTTTGATCCCAGGGCTCCAAGGTTGACTCGGCCTTCTATCCTTTTGTAGGTCAGTAAAATGAGGACAAAGCTTGTTGGGGGCAGTAGGCTTACAGATTGTAAACCGCTTAGCTCACTGATAAGCGGTATAGAAATGTGCATGCTATTGCTATTGTTGAAATAAGATGTACACTTGGGATTGTCTCCCTCTGTGTGTGTGTGCATGGATAGCAGGTAGAGGCATTTTTTCAGTTTCTGGGTAGTGCCTTTTCAAGGACACTGTATATGTCCAGAGAAGGGTGACCAAAATGGTGAAAGGTCTGCAAACCACCAAGTCCTATGAAGATAGAGTTAGGAGGCTGGGTATGTTTACTCTGGAGAAGAGAAGTTTAATGGGTGATATGAGAGCCCTGTTTAAATATTTGTTTAGGGGTGACATATTGTGGATGGAGCAAGCTTGTTTTCTGCTGCTCCAGAGAATAGGAAATGGAACAATGGATGCAAGCTACAGAAAAAGAGATTCCATCTCAACATTAGGAGGGACTTCCTGAGGGTAAGAGCTCTTTGACCGTGGAACAAACTTCCTTGGAGTGTGGTGTTGTCTCCTTCTTTGAAGGTTTTTAAGCAGAGGCTGGATGTCCATCTGTCAGGAGATCTTTGATTATGTATTCCTCCATGGTAGAATAGGGAGGGATAGGATTGCCCTTGGGGTCTCTTCCAACTCTAGGATTCTATGGTTCCTATGAATTAGTGGCAACTGGTTGCTCCAAAGGTAGTTGGGTGGTGAATCTCCTCTGGATTTTAGCCTTTAGAGTGCTGTCCAAACTGCTGAACCCGTCTTAGGTCTAGGATTCAGCACCTCCAATAATTGCTTTGATTGTGTCTTCCTGCACGGTACAATGGGGATGGAGTGGATGGCCCTTAGGGGGTCTCTTCCAACTCTATGATCCTAAGAAGAACTTCCTGATGGTAAGAGCTGTTTGACATTGGAAGATGCTCCCTTGGAGAGTGGTGGAGTCTCTTTCTTCGCAGGTCTTTAAACACAGGCTGGATGGCCATTTGTCGGGGATGCTTTGATTGTGAGTTCCTGCATGGCAGAATGGGGTTGGTTCGGATGGCCAATGGGGTCTCATCCAACTCTATGATTCTATGATGCCAATTTTATTTATTTATTTATATCTCGCTCTTTTCCCAGACCTGGGACCCAGAGGGGCTCACAACATTAAAAGAGCAATACATTTAAAAACATAGAAACATAGATTCCAGCCACGGTTTCGTCCTATTCTCTGAAATCCTGTTTCTTGCTGTCTCCGTTCCCCGTGTCAGATCAATTTCCTCCCTTTCATCAAATGCACATTTCTCTTTATTTATACACTTATAGACTGGAACAGGTTGTGCTCCAAGGTGTGTGCTAAGTGGCAGGCTATTAACAGCTGATTTCTATAATGACAGAGAGGTAGAAAGAGAGAGCTTTTTCTGTTTTAAAATGAGAGAAAGTCACCAATTTGCAACCAAGAAATAGTGGGGCAGGGAGAGAAACTTTCTCAGCAGGAAAATGCTTAAGTGGCTGTATGTGTTTTTCTCATCAAGCCTCTTTGATTCAAATCCAGAAGCTCTTTGCTGAGTGCATCATGGTATGCTGAATTCTGAAGTGCACCAGGTTTTTTTTTTTTTTTGGCTTTTTATTTCCCTTTTCTGGAGCATTAGCGACGTCGTCATGTGGGAAGATTTAAAATAGGCTGTTGCCAACATCATGCCGGGAGCAACCAAAGGCTTGCATAATAGACAAGTGGAGGTATTGGATCTGCTTCGCTCGGTGGAATGTCTTTCTGGAAAGTGTACTACAGCACAGCCAGGATGACTTCAAGCATTCATTGCTACTATCTCTCGAAGCAAATAGAAAAGAAAGTATGACACTCCCAAATCAGCCACAGTGGATGGCTTGAGCAGAGATGATAAAATCATAGAATTTATGTTGGAAGAGACTCTAAGGGCCATCCAGTCCAACCCCATTCTGCCATGCAGGAACTCACAATCCTCGACAGAGTAGTGGAGTCTCCTTCCTTGGAGGTCTTTAAGCAGAGGCTGGATGGCCATCTGTCAGGGATGCTTTGATTGGGAGTTCCTGCATGGCAGGGGGTTGGACTGGATGGCCCTTGGGGTCTCTTCCAACTCTATGATTCTATGATTCTATGACAGATGGCCATCCAGTCTCTGTTTAAAGACCTCCAAAGAAGGAGACTCCACCACACTCCAAGGCTGTGTCTTACAATGTCAAACAGCTCTTACTGTCAGGAAGTTCCTCCAAATATTTAGGTGGAATCTCTTTTCCTGTAGTTTGCACCCATTGTTCCATGTTCTAGTTTCTGGAGCAGCAGAAAACAAGCTTGCTCCATCCTCAATATAGCAATAGCAATAGCAGCTTCATTTATATACCGCTTCATGCCACTTTAAGTGGTTTACAACTATAAACTAATTGCCCCCATCAAGCTGGACGCTCATTTTAGCGACCTCAGAAGGATGCAAGGCTGAGTCGACCCTGAGCCCCTGGCTGGTCTTGAACCCACAACCTTGTGGTTTGTAAGTGAGTGGCTGCAGTATAGGCATTTAACCACTGCGCCACCATGACATCCTTTCAAGTATTTAAACAATGCTATTATATCAAGAGTCAACAAAGCCAACCCCCCTGCCATGCAGGAACTCCCGATCAAAGCATCCCCGACAGATGGCCATCCAGCCTCTGTTTAAATACCTCCAAAGAAGGAGAGACTACCACTCTCTGAGGCAGCATCTTCCATTTTCAAACAGCTCTTATTGTCAGGAGGTTCTTCATAATATTGAGGTTGAATCTCTTTTCCTGTAGTTTGCATCCATTGCTCCAGATCCTATTCTCTGGAGCAGCAGAAAACAAGCTTCCTCCATCCTCAATATGACACTTCTTCAAATATTTAAACAGGGCTGTCATATTACCTCTTAACCTTCTCTTCTCCAGGCTAAACATACCCAGCTCCCTAAATCTCTTCTTATAGGGTTTGATGGTTTCCAGACCCTTCACCATTTTGGTCACCCACCTTTGGACACTCTCCAACTTCTCAACATCCTTGACTATCATGATCATGATCATCATCATCTTGAGGACTCTCCTTTCTCCATAGGTTTTCCCAAGCTCCCAAATAACTTGGTTGTTGTTGTTG
>CM034708.1:3649938-3660353 GCA_020142125.1 Phrynosoma platyrhinos
GCCTAAAATTGCATTGGCCTTTTTAGCTGCTGCATCGCACTGTTGAAAGCTTTCTCACACCGACACATTTCTGCTTTCTCCATTAAGTAACCCTCCCCCCTTTTTTACTTATAACACAATTTTCCTGCTTCCTGGTATGTTGGAGTCCTATCTTTCCATTTTGCTCCTTTTATCATCTAGCAATTCTGCACTCAGGATACCCTCTTTACCAATACATGTAATGAGTAGCAGTGTTAAAAAGGGCCACGTTGAATCTGGTTGGACTCCACACATGGGTATGAAGCAAGAACATCAATTCACCTTACCCACCTAACAGCCTTAAACCATGAATAATAGAATCATAGAGTTGGAAGAAACCTCAAGGGTCATCAAGTTCAGCCCCCTGCCATCCAGGAATACACAATCAAAGAAGCCCCAACAGATGGCCATCCAGCCTCTGTTTAAAAACTTCCAAAGAAGGAGACTCCGCCACACTCTGAGGCAGCAGCATCTTCTACTGTCAAACATCTTTTACTGTCAGGAATTTTTTCCTAATGTTGAGGTGGAATCTCTTTTCCTCTAGTTTGCATCCATTGCTCCTTGTCCTAATGGAGCAGCAGGAAACAAGCTTGCTCCAACCGCAAAATAGCACCTCTTCAAATATTTTAAGAGGGCTATCATATTCCCTCTTAACCTTCTCTTCTCCAAGCTAAACATATCCAGCTCCTTGAGCCACTCCTCTTAGGACATGGTTTCCTGACCAGAATACAAAGGGGCAATCAGGAGATCAGTGCAGATAGCTCCCAAGCAAGCCAGGTCACACAGCGCAGAGGGATGCAGTGTTTATCAGTCCGGCAGGTTAGAGGAAAGAGCCTTACTCTTCCCAAACATGGCTTTATTGGAGTGAGAGATCCCACTTGTAAGGGGCAATATGATCTTCGGGAACCTACGCACAACCTTCTCCTTGGTTGAGGCAGTTCCAGTGCTGCTGAGGAAATGGGAATTGGCCAGTCTGAATCAGTTCTGCTCCAGAGACTAAAGCAAAAGCAAAGCAAAGCAGCCTCATTTATATACCGCTTCATACCGCGCTATGCAGTGTCTGGTTTACAACTGTGAGCTCATTGCACCCCAACAGCTGGGTACTCATTTTAGTGACCACAGAAGGATTCAGGCCTGAGTCTAGCCTGAGCCCTGGCTTGTATTGAACTCGCAACCTCGTGGTTTATGAGTGAGTGGCTGCAGTATAGGCATTTAACCACTGCACCACCAGGGCTCCTGGCATAAGCCAGTGGATTGAAATTACAAATTAAAAGAAAGAAATTCCACTGAAAGCTACCTTGGATCCCATTTTGGGAGAAAGGTGGGGTTAGGGGTGATGGACTCTCTATCTTTGACAAATACGTAAGGAAGAACTTCACAGCAAGAGTTCTTTGACAGTTGGAATAGACTGCCTTGGAGGGTGATGGACTCTCTATCTTTGGAGATTTTTCAACAGAGTTTAGATGAGCATCTTTCAGGAGCGCTTTAGTTGTTTCTTCCTCATGGCAGGGGGTCGGACTAGACCAGGGGTAGGCAACCTTTTTGAGCCGGGAGCCAGGTTGTTGTCCCTCAGACAATGGGGGGGGGGGCCCCAAAGCACTAAGAATAAATAAATAAATAAATAAATATTTAATTTTTTTAAAAAATTAAAAAAATATGCATGCACACTCTCTCAGCCACAGAAAAGCCATGGCAAAACCCCTGTGGAGATTTTGCCAAGAAAACCCCAAGAACAAGTAATAACAATAATAATCAATATCATCATGGCGCATGGCGGCGGGGGGAGGCAGCAGGACCGACCTGGGCCGGTCCAAAGGCCTCGGGGGGCCACATCTGGCCCCTGGGCCTTAGGTTACCTACTCCTGGACTAGACCACCTTGTGGCGCCTTCCAAATCTAAGGTTCTGTGATTTCAGGAATAAGAAAATGCTTGCAATCTCTAAAATTCATCCTATACAAGCTTGCATACTTTTGTTAGATGTTTGCAGCAGTGCGCTGCTCCTTCAGGAAAAAGAAGAGAAAAAAGCCCCTTTTGCTGATGCAGCTGGGCCAATGCTCCTTCACACGAGGCTGCTCACCCCATTGAAATGAATACTGTGCAGAAGAATGAGCTCCACATGTCAATACCAGGAAGCACCATCCTACCTGTCAGGGGAGGGGAGAGATTTTTTCTACCAGTTCTTTGTCTGGCTGCTGCTGCTTCTTCTTTTTCTTCTTCTTCTTCTTCTTCTTCTTCTTCTTCTTCTTCTTCTTCTTCTTCTTCTTATTATTATTATTATTATTATTATTATTATTATTATCGTTATTATTATTATTCTGGCAAGCATTGTGAAAATTTGCTTAAAGGGAATGGGAGAAAGAGTTGTTCCTGACTCCTCTCCCATCCTTGTTTGGCTGAGTGCTAATAAAATTGGAGACTCATGACTTGGTTGTTTAAAAGAGATTTAATCACCCTGCTTATAAAATTTGTTTGAAGGATTTCCCTCAAAAAATCAGTATCAGGACTTTTCCGCAAAAGCTATGCTTTTGTTGTGCATTTCCTCCCTTTCTCTGATATCCCTTTTCTAAATATAGTTTAATTTTCATCTAATAAATAATATGTATAATGTATCTTTCATATTGGGGTGGAACAAGATATGTGAAATATGTGCTTATTTTTGGTCTTAAAGAAATATGAAGGATTGGTAGCTTTTAAATAGTATTTGGATATGTTTCTGTGTAATATCTTCTTTGTATATGGGCATTAAAGGAAGCCCTGTGTAAGTGAAAGTAGATTTCTTAGTATTTTTGGCTCCTCTTGCCTTCTCTGAAGATTCCTTTCCTAAATGCTGAAGAGACTCACCTATGCAGTTATTTCCGTTTATAAATATTGTTGTGAAGTCCTTGTGGAGTAGTGGTGGTTCATGAAATTTCAAATTGCATATTGCATCAGGCTGGGCTGCCTTAATTGCTTTTCCAGATTAATTTTCTTCACCTCTTGCATCAGGTATACCTCCATAACCTTGGCATCGATCAGTCACCTTCATCGATATTGACTCCATTTGTGCCTCGAGGGCCAATCAGAGAAATTGAACTGTCTCCAACTGAGCTCAGAACACTGAAGGCATCTACTGATTTGTTAACACAGCACAGGCAGCTGTCAGAAGGTATGGCAGAAAATAAAGGGGGCTGTGTTCATGTCGATTAGGTAGTTGTGTCTAGAGTTATGAATCCTGATAGCTAAACAGAACATCCAGCTTCAGAGACAGTCTGCCTCTGAATACCAGTTGTTGTGGTCAATGTTGCTTTCCTTCAAGACCTGCTTCTTCTGGGCTTCCCAGCATCATCTGACAAGCCAAGACAGTCAGGTGAACTCACCTTAATCTGGTTCGGTAAGGCTCTTTTAATATTCTGTCACTCTCCCATGCTTAATGTGGAAATCAGTGGTACCAGCAGAGACCCTGCTGCCTGTCTGTCTCCCTCCTCCTCTCCTTCTTTCATATGTTCATATTTTTAGCTTTCAAGTGGTCCTTATTTCCTAAGGACAGTATAACAAGAAGTTCGTTTATTAGGATTTTCTAATTTTGGCAGGAACGCCTTCAAAACTTCCAGTAACTCTTCTCATCAGTTTTCTTGTTCAGAGGAAAACAGCATAGGAACTCTTGGGGAGCACCTCCTCATTCTTCTACGGAATCAGACCAATATGCAGCTTGGAAGCTTGTAGACAGAGTGTATTGGGGACATTCATGCCTGCTGGTTCTCTAAATCTGTGTGCAACAATTGCTGTTTCCACAAAACAGTGATACCTTTATTGGGCCAACCAAAGTGCATAAAATATGTCACAAGCTTTTGAAACACCACTGGTGTTTTCATCAGGCAAAGGTGTTAAAAATAAGACTAGGAAAAAATTAACGATGTTAGTCACAGGCCTGAATTTTGTCAAGTTGTTGGTGTTCTGATTATAGAGTAAGTCATCCCGGATCTCATAGGGAGTACCTTTTTGTTTTGCTAATGGAATTTAAATTTCCTGGACTTTAAAATGCTTTGTTTCCCAGTATCACATGGCCAGAAGGAGGAGTTGCCTTCCTGCATGGATAGCCCTCCATAACACCTTCACCACCGTCTTGAAAAAATACAGGCCTGTGACTAACATTGTCAGCTTTTTTCCTCGTGTATATTTTTAACACCTTTGTCTGATGAACTAGCCAGTGGAGCTTCGAAAGCTTGGCACATATATTTTATGCATTTTGGTTGACCCAATATCACTGTTTTGGATGTTATTGTACTCCATAATAATTGTTTGTATCTGCACTTGTGCCTGACACTGTATTTGGAGCATTTTCATTTGTAAGATGTACTGTGAATTCTAACCATTTTATGTTTTTTTTAGGAGAACCTTGCTCTGCCATAAATGCGATGCAGTCAAGCTTTAACTCTTCCATTTTTAGTGGGACAGTTCCAGCAGGATCACATAGTGGCCCTGATAGTCCACTTCCCACAGTGCTTCCCTCACAACCTTCTAAAGACCTGCTTGGTCAGAGCAAGACTGTCTGCCGTCAGTTACTGCTTTGTGCTCCCCCACATCCACTATCAGAGGGCATATCTGAATCCCCAGCTGCTCCGCAGTCAGCAGAACAGAGCCAAGTAATTCCAGAAGTTCCTCCTGATTCTCATTCTGAAGAGGAGAGAGCTCCAGAATGTGTAGAGGCACTGACAGACATAAATGATTCAAAGGAGCTCGGAGTAAGTAAAGAGAAACCATTTTGTGGCTCTGTGGCTCAAGAAAATGCTGAAAAAGGTATGAGTGGAGAAACTACTTCTTTGCATGTAGATTCTGAAGCAGAAAGAGATGATTCCTTCATAGGATCAGAAACACTGAAGGAAATTGAGAAACTTCTGGCAGAGACAGAAAGTAGAACTTCAGGCAGAAACTTTAACACTGGCTCCTTCATCTCTTCCTCCAACGAACTGGGTAGCTCATTGAAACAAATGAAAAGCATGGATGCCACTGTAGCTTCTGGACTAGTCAAGGGAAGTTATCCAGGGATTCAGAGGATGTGGTCATGGGATGAGACACTCAACAGGCAAAATGTTCAAGAAGATAATACTCATGCCAAAACTCTTAGTCTCTCTGGTGGCTTAAAATGGGAAGGTTTCCTTGCTGTGGACATTGGCAGCCAGGGGCAAGTTGTATCAAAAAACTTGAAGCCAACATGTGTAGCAGCTGCTGAAGAGAACAAAAGAGTGAAACCCATAACACGGTCTGAGCCAGAAGGTTGCAATAATGTAGTTGTAAATAAAAGTCTGTCTGTTTCTGGAAATGGTGCTGCAAAGATCAACTTGGGCAGCCCTAGAGATCTCAAAGAATTTCAGGCTACTTCTAGTATAAAGCCCTCCAACACTCTGGAAAACGTTCAGCAAGTTTTGGAGAAAACCAAAGGAGGCAGCAACAAAGAGATGGGTAGTAATAGCAGCAGCGTGGACTCACTGGGTATGAAAGTGAAAAATCTTCTGCAATACAAACCTCCAGTCCTGCATTCAACACAGTGGTTAGATATGCAGGCATGTGGTGGAACTGATCAGAAACAAGGCTCAGTTGGAGCCACTTTAGCTGGCAGTAAAGGGGAGCCTGGTGCCAGTCAGAGCAACAACAGCAGCAGCCTGGACTCCCTGGCTGCCCGTGTCAAAACTCTTCTGGAAGATGAACGCCCCGTGATGCATGCCATTCAGATACTACAGAGTGCTGAAGAAGAAGAAGCAAAAATTCATGGTAGGCAACTGACTCCCAGGAGCTCTCTAAAAATTCCTGGGTTTATAAGTGTCAGAGTACAACACCCATCTTCTGACTGAACTGACGGGAAAATTTTAAATTGGAGCCCTGGAAACTGTGGCTGCTGCCACGCTGCAGTCAATGCTGTTTGATACTGCTTTAACTGCCATGGATTCATCCTATGGGATTTGTTGTGGCACCAGAGCATTCTTGACAGAGAAGACTGAATATCTCACCAAACCACAAATCCCAGATGCCCCTAGTATTGAACCATAGTAATTAAAGCAGCATCTAACTGCATTATTTTCTGCAGTGTAGATGCAGCCTATAGCTTCTGATTTTGCAGTTGGAACGCTGCCATGGCAGTATCCCAGATCTAGTAGAGGCTAAGAACCCTAGTTCTCCAGAATACTTAAATCCACAATACAGATTTAGGCTTCCTGGCAAACTGCTGTGGCAGAATATGAGATGCCAGGTGTGCATCTCCAGCAAACATTTCCTACCCCCCTGCTGCTGTTACCACTACATAGGTTTAGGGAGAAAAATAGGACAGGCCTGAGAGAGTCAGGGAATTTCAGATGTCAAGAAAGCAAGTTAAAAAGAAATAAAAATGATACTTTTAATTCCATCATTCAGGCTTCTTGTGTTGGAGGGTAACAATACTAGGGGAAGAAAATTGTAGAAAAAGAGGCCCGTTCATTTTCCTGGAAGGTGGCTTTGCCCATCCAGTGACTTCAGTGCATGTTACTGCTGGCTTGTACTTACAAATAGCCATCTAGCTTGCAATCAGCAGCAAAATGAATGGCTGTTTGTGTTCAGTTTCTCTTGGGATAAGAACCAATTTGGTTCCATAGTGGAACAATCAGATAATTCTTTGATTTCTTGGGCTACTGCAATACTCACTGAAAAGGCTGCACAGGGACACACACAGGACTGGTTTTGCCAGTTACCAGTTTGGGCAACTTATCTGCTAGCAGGTGTTTGTCATGGTCTAGGTTCACAAAACGACAACCAATGTAGTAAGTGTAAGTTGTAAGCAAATTTTTGGAAGTGGTCCCAGGCTGGCCAGGGTTTAGAAGTAGGGGGACAGAGAAGTGAGGTGAGGGAGGATTTACCAAAAATCAAAATATTGACATATTTGCTATATGGAGAAGTTAATACTCTGGAAGGTAAACAACACTTTTTCATATTCTGCATTTGAATCTAGTCAGAAATTAAAGTAGTACTGAAATATAATTTGTCCAAACAATCATGCACCAGAGCAATTCCAGGTTAACATGGGATATGTTAATATCACAGCTCTGTTACATATTTCACTGTACAGTCGTCCCTCCCCATTTGCGGGCATGGAGTCCGCGGTCTCAGTCTTCGCAAGGGGGGCAAGCAAGGAGGGGCAAAATGATGGTGCACGCGCCATGGGTGCGTGCACCATTATTTTCAATGGGGCTTGAATACTTGCGAGTCACCATTTTTGTGGGGGGAGGATCCAGGATGGGTCTGTTGCTAATTGGGAGGGGCTACTGTACTTTGTGTTCTTTCTGCAGTCCATCAAATGAAGTATAAGGAAACAGACAAGTTTTCTGTGATCTGACTAGTATGGATGAGAAAAAAAAAAGATTATTGAATTTGCATTGCAATAGAAAAACTGCCAAAATTTAACTTCTGAACCAGTATGTAAAGGGATCCTGTAGTACCTTTGGGACTAACAGAGAAATAAGTTGTTGGTATAAGCTTTCATAGACTTGGACTACTTCATCAGTTGCATGAAGTGAATTGTTCAGGCATCTGATAAATCAGACTTAAGTCTATGAAAACTTACGCTTCCCAACTTCTTTCTCTTAGTTATAGTCTCAAAGATGTTACAAGATCCCTTTGCATACAGATCCAGACTAATACAGCTATGCCTTTAATTTCTGAATCAGTGTGCAAGTAAGCATGTTGTCCTTCAATATTTGCACTTAATTCAATTTTGTGGCACATTTCCCCAAACAAAAAAGTGTGTACTAGTGAAAAATGATGTGTAGAAGAGATGAAGGTTTACATCTTGAAGATTGTCTTAGGTGAAAACTGCTTGTACAAAACTGTCTGTATTAGGCAAAAATGCATATATTAGGAGAAATGTGCACAAAATGCATACACATTTTTGTTTATACTATTTTATAGGAAAATACTTTATAATGCAGAATTGGGAGAGAATGAACTGTGGTCTGTAAAAGTGAGAGACAGTGAAAAACCAAAATTGACAGATTCACCCATCCCTATTCTCCAATAGCCTCGTTGAAACTGAAGCGGGTGGCTCAACCTGCAGACCCTGCGCTTGACCTAAATGAGGAAGATCGACGAATGATAGAACAAATCAAGAGAGAGCAGCATCTGAGTGCCAAGACAGCTGGAATTCTTAAGGTAAGTCCAAGGACGCTAGCAGGCAGATGTAAGAGACTTTGGTGCCAACTTCTTGAAACCGACATTGAAAAAGGAGTCTTGCTCAAAGCAGTGATTTCTTGATACCGATGTGTCCGTAATGACATTTTAATGAAATTTTCACATTGGTTGGAGCATATGGGAAATATGATGAATTGGGTAGTTGATTATCTGAATACCTGGAAGGCCCCCTTCCCCGTGTGATCCCTGCTGCTAAGCATCTTCTGAAGACTATAGGCCTCTTCTGTGTGTCTGTGTTTCAATGTGTGCCTAAAGGAGGGAAAAAGAAAAAAATGTTGATTGCAGTTGTCCCTAGACTAGAACAGGAGTACGGAAAGCTGGGTTGTGAGCCCCAAATTTGCCACCCCTGAAGCCACACATCAATACTCCAAACCCCCACCCTGCAATAAAAAAAAATTAAGACACAATATTTCAGTAATTCCCCCTCCACCTAAAAAAACACAGAAAAAGGCTCCCAAACACACAACAAATAGGCAGACCCCTCTCTCTGAACCATCCCCACTAAGTACCTTTGTTTTCATTGGAGTCTTTCTCAAATTGATGGCAGACTGTAATGCAGCATCTCCTCTCGTTGCTATTTTGATGGTGACTGAAGCAAAAGAGGTGTAACGGTGCACTGGGGAGGATGGGTTCTGGGGTATCTGGGGGATTCCTCACTCTTGCACAGAAATGATGTGACATCATTCCTGGTTTTACTTTTGGGCCACTCTTGACTTTTGAGTGGGGAGAGAGGGTTTCAGGAGGAAGGAATGCAGCTAGCAAAACCACGGTGTTTCATATTACTTTTTGTTTCCTTTTAAAAAAAGGGTTGGGAGCTTTGGCTGTGATTTTTTTGAAGGAAGCAAAATAGGCGCTGTTTTTGTCTGAGTTCTAGGATGTAGTCTGTGGCAGTAGCCAATCCAGGGTAGAGTGGATTTGTATCTCAGAGTTTGTGTCACCCTTTCCCACTTCTGCTTGCAAAAGAGAGGGTGGGAATCAGTCTTGTTGAGATGGAAAAGTAATGTGAGAAGTGGCCTAGTTTCTTTGGTGATAGTGGGAAAGATGTGGTGTGCTGAATCCCTCTTTTATGCATTCAGTATTGTTGTTCCATGCTCTTGAATAACACACTGATATAAATGCCTGTTGATTTTCTATGTGTTTGTCTTGTCTGTTTTCAGCATATGATAAGAGGGACTCTGCTGCTGGTGCTAACATGGGGGTGAGGTGACTGGAGTGTGGCTATCCAGCATGGTTTGAAGCTTTGAATAATGCATCTGGATACTGTCTCAGTGGTTTTCTCTTTATTGCAAGCAGTTTCCACAGCAGGAAACTGAAGCTTCTGGTGCTTATTTTTCTGCATGAATCTGAAGGAGAATCTTCTTGTTTACTTGACTGTTTGCTGTGTGATCTTTGCTGTGTGAAGATGTATTTGAACTTCGCGGCTCTTTATGAAACAGGGTGGGTTCCCCTCACCCGCTCATTAAGTTGCATTTACTTGATCAAGCAGAGGGTATCTCTTTATGTTTTCTGCATTGTTATCAAGAAAGGAATATTAGCAGCTTCTCAGTTACCTCCCTCTGGTTCATATATGGCTTAATGTGAACTGCAGAAAGGTGAAAACTTTTTTTAAAAAATTGACAATCTACATCCTTATTATGCCAAGAAGTGTACTTGCTTCTCTTTAGCTGTGAATTTCCTGCTTATGATTAGCAAGAAAGCCCTGTGAATGTAGAAACTTACTCTGCTATAGTTGCCTATGCATTATTTAGAAGAGCATTTTAGTTGAGCTGGGTGATACTGGATATACTTGAAACATCCTTCATATCTAGCTTAAAAATTACCCATTTCTTTACCCATATCTTCTGCAGATAAACTAACATCTTTGCTTTTGTTCTTGATTCTTTCAGTTTTGTAAGCACATGTAGAATTCAGAGCAGGCTGACTGAAGTATCCCCCCCCCCCCCTTGGCTTCATGAGAATGCTAGAATATTCATCTCTACAACTTGGATTACCTGTGACCTCACCACATAGTTCTTGATTTTTTCATATATTTTTGCCAGCTCTTGCTTATGGGTATGTCCCTAAAAAACATTAGGACATGATCAGTCTTGAAATCATTTTTCATAGAGTATTTTCAAAGTACTCTAATTATTTTGTGAGCAAAAATACATATGGAACTGATCCCAAATATTTTTTGTGGAAATACTTTCTGGAAAGAATTTTTCATC
>CM034708.1:3689505-3701960 GCA_020142125.1 Phrynosoma platyrhinos
ACTATTTCTAGCAGTCTGTAAAGGCCCTTAGAATCTAAGGACAAGGTTTAAAAAAGAAGAGATGTTACAATCTTTGCTTTTCAGATCATGCTTCTGAGCCCATGTTAATAACTTTTAGAAGAGTGCATACACAAAATTGACTATTTCACTATTAAAAATGCCACAGAATTAAATGCAACATGTTTACCAGCCATGACTTGGCATTGGCCCATCTGGCCCATACCTTTGAAGATGCCAGCCACAGATGCAGGTGAAACATCAGGAATAGATTCTTCCAGAACACAGCCACATAGCCCGAAAAACCCACAAAAAATATTGGCCCATCCGTTTGTGCAATGAGGTTCAAATTATGTTCATTACTTGTAACAAAAATATGTATGTTTTTGTATGTTTGTAAATCAGACTATTTCCAACATAGCTCCAAATCACTTTCCAGAGAGCAGCCCTCTATAGTAAATCAGTTCCTGTCTGATCTAGTACTCCTGTTTGTTTACTATACACAGTTCAAGATGGTTTTCCCTTTTTAATTTGTGGGTTAATGAACTGCTCTGGAAGCTGCTAAGCCCAAATAAACTTGCAAATGACACTGTCACTTCCCTTCTGCTGGATTCATTCTTCTGCAGTGTAATAATATTCTGGCAGTTTTGTATTAATTTCAGTTAGCCTCAGGCTTTTTTTTTCTAATCCAGGAAAGAATGTGTACACACTTCAGGTTTAGATATATGCATTCAGTTCTCTTCTCCCCTTGCTGCCCATTTAACAGTTTATTCCTTTGTTAAAATGGTTGGGGTACAGCTTGCTAAAGGAGATGCTGGAATGACTTGGATGCTTCTGCTGTTATGAATCAGCTCTAGTGCATTTTCTTCTTCAGGGCTAGGATGTCTCAACCCTTTTCCTGAGCTAGGGCTTCATCCTAAGTAAGAGCTATATTGGCAGGATTGTAGTTGTCTTGTCCCCATTGAACTTGTTGAAAATTTTTGGTCTTGCACTGGATTCCTCCCCCCTCTTCCAATTTTTATTGGGGCTTGCAACCAGTAGATTCAAATTACAAGAAAAGAGATTGCATTCAGATATTATGAAGAACATCTTTACTGTAAGAGCTATTTGACAGTTGAATAGTCTGCCTTGGAGAGTGGCAGACTCCTTTGGAGGTTTTTAAGCAGAGGTTGGATGGACATCTTCCAAGAGTGCTTTAGCTGTGTCTTCCTGCATGATGCGGGATTGGACTAGACTACCTTGTGGTTCTAGGGCTGGATCAGCACTACAAAAATAATCCAGGTTGACACTGCTTTAGCTGCAATGGCTCAACACTATGGAATTCTGAGAACTGTAGTTTTGTAAGACATTTAGCCTTCACTGTCAGAGAACTCTAGTGCCACAACAAACTACAGTTCCCAGAATTCCATAGCATTGAGCCAAGGCAGTTAAAGTGTCCAACTGGATTATTTTTGCAGCCTTGGATTCTAAAATCCCTGGCTCTATCAAAATCTCTTGCACAAAAGGAATCATTCTGAGATCTATATTCTTTCTTGTCATACTTATTTTCTAAACCAACTGGCATTGTCTTTCTTCCTTTTGTTTCAGTTAAAATCTTTTCTAAAGCATGTTCTCCAAACAGGTAGCAACCCTTAGAGGATGCCTTTGCCAAATTTGCTCAAGATTTATTTGTTCTATGCTATCAAAGGGTCCTCCTGAGAAATCTTAGTAATTCATGTCTGCTTCATCACTACAAGAATTAAGAAAAATGGCTCTTCTTCCTCTTCCTCTTCTTTCTTTCTTTCTTTAGCAAAAGCTTCCAGAATTCCCAGACAGCTCTGCATTGGGCTAATGGGATTTAGGGAGTTGTCCTCCAGCAAAGTATTTCTCCCTTCCGAATTTTGATTAAATGCTTTTTGTTTGAATTTCAGGAGACTTTGAGATTGTAAACAGCGCAACCAAGAAACATACACGAGATGTTGGCCAGACTTTCCCCACCCCAACATCCAGTCATGCGAGGATACAAAGAGATCAGGGGGGCAGAATGGAAGACGAGCTCTCCCAGATGGACAGAGGCAGTTCAGAGAGCAAGGGGAAACAGAGGAGGCAGCCAAGTGGCTTCCTTACAGAAAAACGACCAAGAAAGAGCAAGTCGCAGTGGTTGCAAGGTCTCTGATAAGTGTGGCATCTTTTTAGAGGTGGGGAAGGACTTGCATGGCACTCTGCTGAGTCCTTTGTGGCTCCAACCCAACATCTCCTCAGCATAGCGTAAATACAGCTACTAATAATTTAAAACACTAGAAATTAAAAACAATGCAAACACATAAAACAGTGTAAATGTGAAGTTCAAAACACAATTTAAAAAGTCAAAAATATTACACATTAAAAATTATAAAATTTATTCAAAACTACGAAAACTGCATGCGATCCAGATACACTACACAAGCCCAGACAAAATAGCTGTGTTGTACAACATACATGGGTGAGTCAGTGCCATTGCAAAGTACACAATGCAAATAATAGGATGCATAGACACAATGCACAATGTGCAACTTCAGTGCAAAGTATAGAATGCGAAACCACAGTGCACAGTGGACAACTGTTGCACACAATGCCCAACTTGCAGGGTACAAGTCATGGATGAACATGCTGTTTGCACAACTCTGCTTCTGCCACTGTCAGCAGAATTATGTCCATTGCACAATGCTAACTCTTTGCCCCTGCATGTGTAGCATGACTTACACATGACAACCTAACAATAAGGAGCACAATGTAGGGAGATTACACACATCACAAGAAATCAGGAGTTGACATAAGAGCACCACTCCCTTCTCCCCAGGTGATGTAAATTTAGAGGGTACCTGTGCAGGAAAGTTTTGTATTACAGCTACAACTGTAGGAGGATTTCCTGTTCCTTCACTGATCTTGGTTCTCTTGAGTTAGTTTCAGATGCCATTGAAGATAGGGAATAAATAATGCTTGCATAGAAAGGTGTAGAGCAAAATATGATGATGCATTAAAGCCTTACCCAATTTACGTCTAGCAGTTAGGAATAGGCAGAACACATAGAGACAATCCCAGGTTAACCATTCAGGGGGGAATCAATGTGTTTTGGGGGATAATGGCTTCTATTTCATGGTTTCTTCTGGTTGTCTCTCCTATTTAATCTTACATCCTCAGTTACTGTCCAGCTGATTAGAGATGTTTTGCTGCCCCCAGCTGGGCAGTGTGGTTTAAAGCAAGAGTTGCAGTCCTTTGTCCACTGACAATGGCAAGAAATCTTGAGGTCCACAAAAGAACTTGAGGTTCATGGCTCCCATGGTTGGCATGATTAGTTCCCTTCCATGCCTGGTTTGCTGGTATAGTCAGATCAGTTCTGTAAATATTGCTCCCCTTATTGCTTTCATTAGTGCCTTGAGCATGCTAGTTGTTGATGGTTCAGATAGATAAAGGATTACACATGGTGCTTCACAACAGCATGTCACCACAATTCAAGAAGGATGGTAATGAGCTAGAGTGTGTCTAGAGGAGAGTGACCAAAATGGGTGAAAGGCCTGGAAACCACTGAGCCCTATTAGGAGCAGCTGAGAAAGCTGGGTATGTTTAGCCTGGAAAAGAGAAGGTTAAGATGGGACATGATAGCCATGTTTAAACATTTGAAAGGGTGTCATATTGAGAATGGAGCAAACATGTTTTCTGCTGCTCCAGAGATTAGGACATGGAGCAATGGATGTAAACTATAGGAAAAAAGATTCCACCTCAACATTAGGAAGAATTTCCTGATGGTAAGACCTGTTTGACAGTGGAACACACTCCCTCAAAGTGTGGTAGTCTCCTCCTTTGGAGGTTTTCAAACAAGCTGGATGGCCATCTGTCACAGGGAGTGCTTTGTGTTGGTGTCTTCCTGCATGGCTGACGGGTTGGATTGGATGACCCTGGTGGTCTCTTCCAAATCCATGATTCTATATATTTTGAGTACTGTTATAATAACACATAGATAAAAGAGATCTTTACAGCAACTGCAAAACCTGTAAAAATATCAGCAGTAAACAAAAGGAAGTTAATGCAGCAGTAACATAACAACTTAGGCAGCAAAAATAAAGATCAGAGATAGAAAGCGTGATTAAATAAGGCTATTTCAAGCTGCCACCTAAACACAAAAGAATGAGTCTAGAAAACTCCAAACCTAAGCAATGTGCTATTTAAAAAGGCCATAAAATACTTGACTGATTAAAGCCACATAGTGAAATTATGTGTTAAATAAAAATAATGCAGTAGAAAGAGAAATTAATTGTTTCTTGACTTTGACTGTGGTTTGTTAGTGAATCTAATACCCTGTAAATGTACTTTTCTATAGTATATTGGATTTTGCTGGCTGGAGATGATAGGGGTTGTAGTTCAGACCATCTGGAGAGTATCAGTTTAGGGGGCTGCATCCAACTGTAAATCCCAACAGAATTAATGAAAACCTCTAAGTCACTTCTTTCAGAAGTTCAATTGATTTATGGGCCTATTCTGATTGGGACTAACAGTTGGATTTAACCCAGTATAACGCATCAGTGTTTTGGACCATTAATCCAAAAAAGAGGGGTGGAGGTTCTTAATAAGGGGAAAACAACAATATGTTCTAATTAAAAATAAAAGAGCCACATGTTTTGAAACTGATCATCTTATTCAGAGATTCTCTGAACAAAGAACACTCATTGATACCTAAAGCAAACAAAATTAATGCATATCAATGGAATCATAATAATATAGAATCATAGAGTTGGATTTAAGTCTATGAAAGCTCATGCTGCCTTCCTTCCTTCCTTCCTTCCATTTCCTTCCCGCCTTTCTCCCCGAAAGGCAGCACACAAATAAAAATTCTAAAAACATATTACAATAAAACAATTAAAATATCATCAAAAAACAATATAAAATTATCATCTAAAAACAATATAAAGTTACAGACATTCTTTCAGTTAGTCTCAAAGGTGCTACAAGATCTTTCTGCATATTGATTCTGCTATATCTTTGAATTCTCTTTTATATAGTTCTTCAATGTATTGTTTCCATTGTCTTTTTATTTCTTCTTGATCATACAGTATTCCTCTGCTGGTCATGGTGCATCCTAACTCTTGGTTTAAATATACTTTTAATTTCTCAGTCCTTGTGGAAGAGGTCTGACATGGAAGACCTTACCAGCAGCACATCTGCCATTATCATAGCCTCTTGCCTCATGGGAGCACAACAAACCGATCACCACAGAAAGGTTGTGCCATGGTGGGCATATGAATATATAGTTTGAGTTTCCCTTATCTGAAATGCTTGGGACCAGAGGTGTTTTGGATTTTGGAATGCCTGTCTTTGCATATATGTACATAATGAAATAACTGGAGATGTGAACCAAGTCAAAACCCAAAATTGAATTATGTTTCATGTGCAGCATATATGTATAACCTGGAGGTAATTTTATACAATATTTTTAATTCTTTTGTGCATGCAACAAAGTTTGTGAACACTGAATAATCAGAAAGCAAAGATGTCTCTATCTCATCCACCCACAAAAAATGTTTTGATTTTTGGAATATTTCAGATTTTGGTATTCCAGAATACTGGCTTAGCAATATCACCTTGTGATTCATCAAAATCTTTACAAAATTCAATGAAGTTCATAATATATTAAAACCACGATCCACCAATGCCAGACTTCTGGGTTCTTCCTAGTTTTCAATTTTTTATTCTTTGTTTCCCACCATCTTCATACTTGTTAAATCAACTGAAATGCTAATTTGTGAAGCAGAATTCTTTATGCAGATGTATATCTACAATTTTGGTGTGCATAGGTTTGCTCTGAATATAACACAGATCTCTGGCTTTTGTAGACACAAAAGTATTTAGTAAAAAGGGTAATGGTAGGGAGATATTCCTTCTTCTAAGCACTCATGTTTTTGTAAGTAAACCATAATTTAGACTACATTCCTTTTAAAACAACATTTCTGTTCCCAACACTCCACTTCCCTAGGAGTTTCCTGGTTTGTTCCCGCAGAGGATTTAAAGTCAGATCCCAAGAGAGGAAATGGATCCAGCAATGTTCCTGAACCAGGTCCTTCGTGGTTTGAACCTTTGCCAAGTGGGAAGCCCTGGCGAGAACCCCTCCGGGAGAAAAACTGGCAGGAGGATCACAGTGGCCTCCAGGTGCATCTGGCTGCTCCAACAAGAGACGTAGAGAATAATCCACCCTCACCTTTTGGGAAAATTACACTCCAGGTAAAACCCAGGCTCTTGTTTGTGGACTGCTTCTCTGGCTTCTACTGCCTGTTTGTTTGGCTGGTAGATGAATGTAACTGCCTCTCCCACCACATGTAGAATCATAGAGTTGGAAGAGACCACAAGGGCCATCCAGTCCAACCCCCTGCCATCCAGGAACTCCCACTCAAAGCATCCCCGACAGATGGCCATCCAGCCTCTGCTTAAAGACCTCCAAGGAAGGAGACTCCACTACTCTCCGAGGGAGTGTATTCCACTGTCGAACCACCCTTACTGTCAGGAAGTTCCCCCTAATGTTGAGGTGGAATCTCTTTTCCTGGAGCTTACATCCATTGTTTCAGGTCCTAGTCTCTGGAGCAGCAGAAAACAAGCTTGTTCCCTCCTCAATATGACATCCCTTCAAATATTTAAACATGGCTATCATATCACCTCTCAGCCTTCTCTTCTCCAGGCTAAACATCCCCAGCTCCCTAAGTCGTTCCTCATAGGGCTTGCTTTTCAGACCCTTCACCATTTTAGTGACCCTCCTTTGGACACACTCCAGTTTCTCCACATCCTTTTTGAATTGTGGTGCCCAGAACTGGACACAGTATGTTTCCTCTTTCTAGATTAGGGGTGGGCAACTGTAGGAGGGGACGGAGCATATTTTTTTGCTCCATGAGCTGCACCCCTTCATCTCCCAGAAGCACTGGAAGTGATGCAACATCACCTCTCTGCATTTTTTTCTATTTTCAGCCCATTTTGAGAGGTGTTGGGGCTTCTGAAGCAGAGGGTGAACTTTTGTGCATGGCGTCAACAGTTTTGAAGGTGGGGGTAAAAAAAAAGTCAGCTAGAAATTGCCTGGATATATTTTTTAATTAGGGGTCGGAGGCCCCCCATGTGACCCACATGCACTTCCCCCATCCCTGCTCTAGACTGTGAGAGTTGTAGTCCTAGATATAGGCCTCAGTTTGGGGAAGACTAGTAAAGCTGTCTTTCACTCATCTTCCAGCCTTATTCCACAATAGAGGAGCACAACTGTTAAACCATCATAAGCACCATCCTTTAAGCTGAGTTCCAAAGAGGTTCTCCTGCAGGCTAAACATACCCAATTGTCTAAGCCATTCCTCACAGGGCTTGGTTTCTGGTCCTTTGACCATCTTGGTCACCCTCCTCTGAACATGTTCCTTTAGGATCCAGCCTACACACAAAGTGCACAAGTAAGAAAAAGATAATTTTAACACTGTCCCCCTATGCTGCTGGTGTGTTCAGCTTACACATGGTGATTAGGCAGGGAGGCTTCTTTCTTGCAGGGTTGGCTGATTTAAACCAGGTTGATTTAAATCAAATGAATTCAAAAACCAAACAAACCCTGTTTTTTTTTTTAATTGATTATTCCTTTTGTTTAAGTCAGGCTATTAGTAGGAGCCAGTGTGATGTAGTGATTTCAGCATTGGACTATGACTCAAAAACGGTTCAATTCCCCACTCGGTATGAAACCCACTGGGTGACCCTGGGCAAGTCACACTCACTCAGCTTCTTAATGTTTCACAGTATTAATATAGTAAGCAGAATTCAGTTTTTTCCTTTAAAACACTTGTAAAAAGAACTGTTTTAAACTAAAAAAATTATGGAGGTTTGCTTTTTTTTAAAGTACTGGATTTTTGTCTATCCTTTTTTCTTGGCACCCATTGTAAGCATAGAGTGTGCCAATATATATAAAAAGGAGCTCCTTAGCTGGGCATTGTGCAAGTGAGATGGGAAAGGTGGTGTCAGAAGCAGCCCAAGGCCCAATTCTAGTGGTTCTGAAGGTCCAGAACTTCTCAGCTAAACCCACATTGCACTGAAATTAGGCAAACAGATTGCAAACATGGGGAAGTGTCTTCATTCCTACTCTCACATTAGCTTTGGCAGATTTTGCAACCATGGGAAACCCCTCTCTACACTTTTCCAAACCTAATTTTGAACAGTTTTAAACCCCCACCCCACCCCTCGTATCCATTTGATTTACAATTTCTAAGAGGCCTCCCTGATTGCTTTGTGGCTGTTTTTGTCCCATGTGCGCCTTGCTTGGTCTCCTTCCTGCTTGTTTAAGCTTAAGTACTTATCCCTTTTACAAATATGTAGCTGTGCTTATTCCCAGTCTGGTATCTTTCCGGTTGGTTGTCCAAGATCAAAGCATTTGTTAACAAGACCCGCAGAGAGATCTCTTCAGCTTCATAGATGCAATATTCTGTACATTGCAAGGATAATTCTCTTCTTCTAAAGCATGTCTTCAGTGCTTTGTTAATGGGGTTAGCTATTTTTGTCATCTCCCCTTCCCCACCCTTGAGCTGAGGTTCTGAAGCAACTCTTTTTTTTTTTTTTTTTTAACTTCTCAATTTAGGAGGCTCTTGTGTTGTGCCGTCCCGATTTCATTTCTAGCTCTGGGGAGCGTGTGAAACGCCTCAAGCTAATCATAGAAGAGAGAAGATTGCAGAGTATGCTCCAGGGCAAGAGGGAAGAATTATTTAATCCTCCTGAACAGAGGAAAAATTCAGCTTTTCTTCTGAACAGAGGTGCCTTCTCATTTTATAGTCTTGGGCTATAGAAATATTTTGTGTGTATGTGCACATGCAGGGAAGTTTGGACTTCCATTGAAGAGGCAAGCTTCCAGACATGTTGCTCTCTCCTACATATTTATATAACTGACCAATATCCTAATGTTATTCCTGACTATAGTAGATCCTTTGAATCATTGGGATTTACCTAGGTGTTGGTTTTTGCCATTCAGCAGTTGATTTAATCAGTTTACTTGAATTGGGACTGGCCAACTGGTTCCAGCTTCTTTTGTAATGTGATCACAACGTAATCCTTTATTACTGTATAATGGGCATATCTTGTTGCCATTTATATAACATAGTATGGACTAAACAGATGATTTTTTTAAAAGAGTTTTTCTGAATATAAATGTGAATGAAAACTTCTGGGAAATACGTGATTGACTTGGAGACTGATCCTGTTTTAACTCAAGCAACCAATAACAGCATCAACCTCTAAATGAGCATTGCATTGGCACTTACTTGCAGTGTTTGCTCACAAACCTTTCTTCCATGGACACATTTCTCATGGGCATGGCAGCCTAGCACATCCTAGTGATAATGGTAGCAACCAAGAAAAACATCAAAGCAAAGGCAGATACCGATTTTGCATCCCTTGCCTGTAGCATAATTTTATCTGCCCACTTAGTGATTTGTACTGGTGTTGTATTAGAATACAAGAAATCTTCCTAAGAAGTTTATTGGAGATAATAGGAGAAAATTTACAACAACATGTCCCATCATGGCAGACTGATACCCCACATGAGAATCTTGGAATGTGGCCCTGAATCCTTTGAGGTTTGGTGGGAATAGTCATTCTTGATGGAGAAATCAGTGCAGCAAAGCACCCTGGACAGCAGAAAGCTTGATATAGGTATCTGTAGATCTGGTAGTAAACCTGTTCTGTGATGGGCTGATAATACACAGCTACAATTATTTGGGACAAGTTGTGTTTCAGTTCTCTTCTCTCCCTGTATAGGCAGAGAGGGACATGGACAATACGATCTGGCCAGAACCTCCTGCCCCTCCAGCTGTCAATTCTCTCCCACCTTTCCATGAATTCCTCTAGCCACTACTTAAAGAGCTGGCAGCTGTAGAAGTAAAAGAACCAATTGTGAAATTAAAATATAAGATTTACAGAAGCTCAAAGCACACAAATATCTAGGATTTCAATGTCAGCTTCTACTCTTATGCATTGTCACTTGCCATTTTTATCCTGTCTGCTTTATGATGTTTGCAGGCACTGTGGGAGGCAGAACAGACATGCTGGGTGGTGGTGTGGCTAAGAGTATAAGCTATGAGCCCCAGAGGTCCTTTGTTCTGCTCTTAGCTCTCCTTGTTTAGGTGGCCTTGAGGAAGTCATTTTTTCTCTTTGCTTCAGGCACTGTAAAGACAATAGTATTGTTCATTGTGTGGTGGTTAGAATCCTCTAGGTCTCCTTTTCATTGAAAAGCATACATTCAGACCAGTGTCATTCACACACTGAAGTTCTTCTGCACCAAGCCATTCTAGCTGCAGTCCACCTCTTTGATTGGGAAGCTGGTTGACTTTGTTCACTTGCTTTTAGTTGGGGCCTGCTAAGCTTTGGGTTGGCCATTGTGACTCCTGAGACCCAAAAAGGAATGGGAGGAGCACTTGCTTTTGTTTCTCCCTTCAAAGTAGCACAGTAACCCTTGCATCAGAAGAAGAGCAGGAATCAAAAGGCATTAGTGCTGTTCTTTCATGTCTCAGTCTCTTAGCACCAGTAAATCCTGTCACAGTACTGCAGGATGTCAGATGTTGGTTATCATTTGGTGTAGTTAACATTCTGTCATACTTACTGTTTTTCTTCCTTCGTTTAGACTACCGGACTATAAGGAGAAAAAGAGCAATTTCCAAGAACGAAATGGTACAGAGATCCAAACGGTAAAATTGGCTTCAGCTATTTTCCCCATAGAATTACAGTCTGCTCTCCTTATCAGCAGGCTTGACATATGTTGATTTAACCATCTGCAGATGGCATGCCCCCATTTTGGCTAATGGTGGCATGTGCACGCAACTGTTAGTGGGCGCTGTGGGTGCTGCGCCACCATTAGTTTTAATGGACTTGAGTGTGTGTGGATTTTCATATACGCAGGGGGTGGGGGTGGGGCTCTGGAACGGATCCTCTGTAAATACGGAGGCCTGACTGTACTCTGCTGGATTTATGCAAGCATAAAAAATACAAGTAAACCCCGTAAATATAACAGCTGTTGGAGTTCTTCCACTCTCCCATTAATCTGCCCCAGTCAAAAAATTAAGACCAAAACACTATAATGCCTCAAAGTCCCATAAGGTTCCCTTTCCAACTCTAGTTAATATGGGGGAATGATCCAGAAAGATGTTTTCTTGTGCTAGTTCCACTCAAGTTAACAGGAGATGCACAGGAAGATTTCTGCTGAATTGTACCCCAGGAGTGAGAGCTACTCGAGTTGTTCATCCTGTCTGTCTCCATGACTTGGCCACCTTTGGGCAGGATATGTCCAGCCGGTGGGAAACATTTGTATCATGTAAATTGGAAGACTCTTAATTCCCCACCCCACCACCATTTTGAGAAAATGCCATTTTTGTCAATTGCTGTTTAGTGAGCTTGACTGCTAGGACAAGAGTTGCAAATGCGCACATCTTAGCTTGGAATATAAATGTATGGTTTTTATCCACAATATTTTAAATACTAGGAGGATAATGGTTTGTTTATGGTATGTTGTAAAAGCCAGTGGGCAATTCAACAATAAACTGACTCTCTGGCAGTTCTCCAAAGTAAGGATTTTGTATAGGAGAAGAGAACATATGGATAAGCTGGAAGGACCCATAGTACATGAAAGAGTGAGAAAGCATTGAGGAATGCATTCTGTCTGTATTCTAAATAAGCTGTTTGTTTTACTCTTCTGCACAGTACTTAAAAGATTCCCAAGGGAACCTACAAGTAGATCATCTTCTTAGAAGAAGAAGAAGAAATAGACACATTTATCTATCTAACTGTTAGAGATGTAAAAGAGATTTGATAGATGCTTCTTTCCTGGAACTTGCACTCTAGGGTGTATTTTAAGGAAGACATTGGGAGTGATTCACAGTCAGTCTGCTACATCAGAATAATTTCAATTTATGCCGTTCCTGTTGCATTTCAGTAATCATTTATTTTCTATCTCCCCCCCGCCCCCCAATTTCTCTTTCTTATCTCCCTCATCAGTTGCTGCTAGAGCTAGAATCATGCCTGTGGGCAAAGCCGCTCTGTTGGTGACCCATTAGGACTACATGTCCTGGTCAAAGAGGGGATCTCAGCTGCAGGCACGACTCCAGCCCCCTAGACTGTCCATTGGTTCTCCCATCAGGAAGAACAATCAACAGTTTATGTCAACGCTGGGAATTTACCTGAGCTGTGATTCTCTTACTTGCCTCTGCTTCCTAGGTCCCACTTGCTGGTTCCCTACAACTTCCCTCCAGCAGCTAGAATCCTTGGTTTTGCTGGGGTTCCTTTAGAGCAGCTGTGCTTGTTGGCTTTCTTCAGGAGGCTTTTGGGCTGGCTTGCTCATTTGTTTGTTTGTTTGTTTGTTTGTTTGTTTAATATCCCACTCTTTCTCCCAGTATGAGACCAAAAGTGGCCTACAACGCAAGTTAAAGCAAAATAGTTAAAACAATGTGTAATACAAA
>CM034708.1:3779688-3790123 GCA_020142125.1 Phrynosoma platyrhinos
CTCATCCAGATGGTCGCCATGAGTCGAGACCGACTCAAAGGCAGTTAACAACAACAAAGAATGTTTTTAAGATACTCCACAATGGGTGCTTTCCCAGGCTTTGCAATTTGACCTGTGCATTACACACATGCTCAGTGAATGCTGGAACAGGTACAATGTGCCTTTCCTTTGGAGTTTCAGGTGGAATGGATTCTAGGTTTGTACAGATACTTGGAAAATTGGCACTGTCTGGGTAGATGTTGAATGGAACCAAGTTTGACTGGACTGAGTCCAAAATTTTAACTGCGGTCTTTGTTTGAGTCCCATAAAATAACACCCCAAGTTTGATGACTCTGATCAAGTATGTGGTTTTGTATGACAGACCCAAAGAAAAACAGACCCTTCCAATTACAGGAATTAAAATGTGTATAAAATAAATATTGGAACATCTTTAATATGTATGGAATTTAATATGAGATAATACTTCATATGAAAAAAAACAAACACCTTCAAAATATTTTTTAAAAATGTTAGAACTCTAGTGTGGTAACTGAAGAAAGGATTGAATTTTGGTGACACTTCGTGTACTGGACAATAGGGTCCTGCTTCAGCCAGGTTTAAGTGGACATTACTACAATTACAGATATTATAATTTGTATAAAATAGATATTAAAACAGCATTAATGAGTGTGCAATGTAATTAATGTGTATGTAATATAATATGAGATAAATTTTTAAGATGGTAATATAAATACCATCTTAAAAAATATTAGAACTCTTGTTTGGTAAATGAGGAGAGGAGCAGAAGTTGTTGATGCTTCATATACTGGCCAGTAGGCTCTTGCTATAGCTAGGTTTAAGTGGACATACTAAAAATTCTCAGAACTAGGCCACCCCATTCCCAGTTTGGTCAATATAAAGATAATTTCTGCATTCATGGCAAGACCAGCTACTTTTGAATTACTCCTGCCACATTGAATATGTTAGTCTTTCTTCATTCCAGGTTTCTAGTTCATCCACCAGTTGGTGCAGAAAACGGGATGTTTAGGGCTGACCCAGAATATTTTGCAGCCTGAGCCAGAGTAGCAAATGGTTCCAATTCAAGGGACATAATAGTCCTCAAGGCCAACCTAGTAATTTTTAGTTGCAAAAAATTATACAATTAATTATTATTATTATTTTACAAATGCCTCTGCGCTGTTCTTGGGAGCAAAAATGCAAGAATATTAATTAAGAAATCCCTCCAAATTTCCTCCTTGAAGCAGCCGCCTCATTCCGCCTGATGAGAGAGCCAGATTAGAGGATGGAAAGCCCAAGGACAGTGGATGGTTGGGAATGGTAGAGCATAGCACACAAAGCCTTCGTCGAGAGGATAAATAAATCCAGGGTTTCAGGAAATCCTAGTCCCGGCGGATGGTTGAGATGTGTGGCACCCAAAGGGTTCATTAAGATGATAAAGAAAAAATGACAGCTCTTGCAGATTAAGAGATGGCTTAGGAAAGATATGATTCATTTTTTCATAGTGAGTCATTCCAAAGCCATCTCTGAATTTTCTTGAGAATCCTTCACTTAGTCATAATTTTGTCCCAAGACATGATGGGCTTCTTAACCCTTAATATCCTTCTCATTATGCATTGATTTCTCTAGCATTATCAAAATGCAGCAGATCTTTAAAGCATGATGTTAACAACTGGATCCCTGTCTCTGGGATCAGTAATAGACTGGATGAGGACCAAGGTGGAACCTGATGGAGGTGATCTCTTTTAGGTGGTTCAGCTGATCCTGGAAATGATGGCTTGTCCTATTTTGCACTGCTCCCCATCCAGATAGGTTCAACTTTGGGTAGATTCTTTTAGGCTAAAACCCCCACGACGAGGGGCGAGTTGCCGTGGGGGCATGAAAAGCTATTCTCTGGGGAGAATGAAGGTGCATCTATACTGTAGAAATAATGCAGTTTGATGCCACTTTAATTGCCATAGCTCCATCCTACAGAATCCTTGGATTTGTAGTTTGGTGAGACACCAGCACTGTTTGGCAGAGGAGGCTAAAGACCTTGTAAAACTACACATCCCAAGATTCCATAGGCTGGAGCCATAGTACTTAAAGTGGTATCAAACTGCATTACTTCTACAGTGGAGATGCCCCCAGCGTGATCTGAGGAGGTTATACCTCTTTCTCATTAGGTGTTTAGCTTGGTCTTGTTTTGAAGATGACTAAACTGAGACTGTCACACTTTGAACGTATCATGAAATGGTGTGACACTTTGGGAAGGACAAGAATCCTGGGTAAAGTGGAAGGCAGTCGGGAAAGCGAAAGACTGCATTACAGGTGGATCAAATCAAATCAATCAAAGAAGCTATGGCCCTCGCTTTGCAAGACCTGAGAGGAAATCTTGCTGCTCTCTCTCATCTGTAGGGTGGCCATAGGCTGGTGGCAAATGACAACAACAAAGGCTGCATCTGCACTGTAGAATTAATCCAGTTTGACGCCATTTTAACTGCCATGGCTCAATGCTATGGAATTCTGGGAGCTGCAGTTTTGTGAGACATGTAGTCTTCTCTGTCAAAGGCCTCTGGTGCCCAAACAAATTACAACAAATTCCCAGATTCCTGTAGTATCGAATTAGTCAAAGTGGGGTCAGACTGGGTTAGTTCTGCAGTGCAGATGCAGTCAAAGTCTGGTTGCAAGTTCCCTTGGGTCCTTGTGCCGGGAGGTAGATGGGATATACATAAAATGAAATGAAATAAGTAAGTCTGGGGGGAATTAATGACTTTAATGTCAATTAATTCACAGTCTCAAGAGGGCCTCCTTAAACATGGCAGTACCCAGGAACTGTGTTGTTGCTGCAAGATAATCAGCTTCTTGCTGAAATTTGCACATAAAATCCGCAGAAAATGAGGTGTTCCCCTCTGTTGTTCCAGGACCATTGTTACTACCATGGCCACATCCGAGGGTATGAAGGCTCCTCGGTGGTGCTCAGTACATGCTCTGGAATCAGGTAAGACATGGATTGACCAAAGAGGTTAAGGGCCACTTGCTTCCTCTCCAACTCATGCAAGTGGCCAACCTGGGGTCCGTGGGCCAGATGTGCCCAGTGGGGGTCCCTAACTGGTTCGCAGCTTGTTATGCATCCTGCCATGACTTGCTGTCAAGCTTTTAAAAAGCCTAATTTCAGAAGGGGGTGGTGATTGCTATCGTGATGGTAAATGTGCATAATGTATTTGTGTGTGAGAGTGGGAATAGGTGAGGTTATATCAAGGGATGTGGTTGTGTGCCATGCAATGCCTGCTGAAATTCCTTCTTATAGAATCCTAGAGTTGGAAGAGACCCCCAGGGGCCATCCAATCCAACCCCATTTTGCCATGCAGGAATACACAATCAGTGCATTCCCAACAGATGAATCCTCACTCAGCCATAGAAACCCTACTCAGTTAACTTAGCATCATAGAATCCTAGGAGTTTATTGCATGGCACTTGCAGGAACGGGAAGAGAATGGCATGGCATGGCATGGCATGGCATGGCATGGCATGGCATGGCATGGCATGGCATGGCATGGAACGGGACGAGAACACATGTTACCACACAGGAGAATCATTCTTTAAAATCGGCTGCCATAGCACGGATGGGGAATGGCTTGGGGACTCCTGGCAGAATTGGCGGTGTTCTCCTGTGCGGTAACATGCGTTCTTGCCCCATTCTGTGCCGATCCCAGATCAGTCTGAAAATGCTGTGTGATAAACTTACTAGAGTTGGGAGGTACCCCAAAGGTCATCCAGGAATACACAGTCAAAGCACTCCTAACAGATGGCCACCTAGACTCTTTTTAAAAACCTCCAAAGAAGGAAACTCTATCATAGTCCCAGGCAGCAATTGCCCACCCATGATAAACAGTCGATTGGTATATATGAGCCATTCGATTGATGCGGCATGGCATTTTTTTTATATTCTTGGAAGATGTTGTAGAGAATCTCTCAAAATTAGTGCAATAGTCTCCACGATTCTATCCAGAAGAAATATGTGTGTCAGTGGATTTTTGCTCAGATTTACCCAATTATGCCTCTCAATTTGAGGTTGAGTTGCTTGTGATTTGAAGATTTCATGTTTCCTTGGACAATAACTACAGTGCGTCTAATAAATACAACTCTTCCTTTCTGTGACTGTTTCTTTATTTTTCAAGGCATCCTCCCAACCATCACTTATTTCACACCTAGGGCTTGGGCCAGAATGCTGCCACCACCCAAAATGACAGGATCACAATCACAGAGCTATCTTTTCTGAGATAAAATTCAACTGTCGGGAGTCTCCTTGGTCTAATCTCATTCTCTTGTAGATAACATTCCAATGGCTTTTTGTCACAAAACTACTCAGGGTCATCTGGTTTCTCCATATCAAGATTTAGGATTCACAAGGCCACATATCCAGTGGGAATTTCCCTAAACTAACTCCAAGACAAAGCTGTCATGAGGTTTTCTGGGGCTGAGAGTGTGTGACTCACCCAGTGGGTTTCCATGGCAGAGCAAGGAATCAAACTCGAGTCTCCAGAGTTGAAGTCCAACACTCAAACACTACACCCCACTGGCTCTCTGTGACAACAGCTTTGGGGTTTTTTTTGGGTTTGTTTTGCTTGCATTGCAAACTTGCGTCCCTCTTTCCCCATGTTCATCAATCTTAATTTTTTTTAAGTCCAAAAAATATCTGAAATTTCTGAACTTAATTTCCTAGGGGTGGTGGTGAAAAAAAAAAGGCATACCAGGGCATTTTCTTCTCTTTCCCTCTCCTGAGGGAAACATTTTATGTTTGGACAAAGAACACATACCCTGCAATGTTTCAAAGACGAAAACCAGGACATATGTGGCGGGGAAAAATCAGAGTGTGGTCAAGTTGGCAGAAGTTATTGTTGTTATGTGCCTTCAAATCATTTCCGTCTTAAGGAAAACCTATCCTGGGGTTTTCATGGCAAGATTGGTTCAGAGGAGGTTTGCCATTGCCTTCCTCCCTTGAAGCTGAGAGAGTGTGATTTGCCCATGATCCCCCAATGGGTTTAATGGATGAGCTAGGAATCACTCCCTGGTCTCCAGAGTCATAGTCCAACACTCAAACCACTACACCACCTGGCTTTCTGTGCAACAACTGTGGTGTCAAACTGGATGATTTCTGCAGTGCGGATGCAGCCTAAGGCAGATAATAATGCTTGGTAAGGGAGAAGGCAGTAGGAAAAGAGGAAGACTGCATTATATATGAATGGACTCCACCAAGGAAGCCATGGCTGGGCTGAGTCTGCAACCTCTGAGCAGGGCTCTTGATGAGAAGGGGACTTTGTGGTCTCTTGTCCACGGGGTCACCATAAAAATTGACTTGAAAGCACTTGCCAAGAAGAAGAAGAAGAAGAAGAGGGCATAATGCTTGTTTACCTGGCTTGCACGACAAGCAACACCTTTTAAATTCTCTCTTCTGTGCAACCACTAAAGGTATATGAGCCCTCTCTGGTTTTCATTCCGGCAAGTCTTTTCACTCCCTGCTTCCTCCTCCTGGTTGCCGTTCATGAGAATGGCCCCAGATCCTTAAGATCAGACATTCATTCTCAATTTGGGAAAAATGTCTAGGTCTGGAAATAGAGAGAAACGGAAGGGGTGAAACGTCCAAGTGGTTCCTTTACAATCCCGGTGCCCTTATTCTCCTTCCCATCTTGTGCCACCAGTCCCACCATTACAGTTTGTCATTGCAAGACTGGAAATCGCCCTGGCAGCCCTTGGTTTCTGTGAGCTTCTTCTTTAGGAACGCTGGCAAGTGAAGTCATCTCTCAGCTATGCATCCCTCCGCAGACACACAGACACACAGACACACTCTCCTAATTTGTGACTCAGGATATTAATGGACACAAAAATGCGTTGCACAGCTGGAGATGGGCCTCATGCCTTCCTCGTGTGCCTTTGCCCGAGGCGGCAACTGAGAGGTCAGTGGGGTGAAGATCCCATTGGTTATAGGTCTTCAGTCCCGTTATGGGATTAAAATTGGCTCTCTTCATTCAAGACTATTTCTGTGGTTGTTTTGTTTTGTTTTGCTTACATTGCAAATTTGCATCCCTCTCTTCCCATGTCCAGCAATCCTTTATTGTTATTTTTTAATGTCCAAAGGATATCTGAAAACACCATACGAGGGCATTTTCTTCTATTTCCATTTCCAGAGGGAAATGTTTTATGTTTGGACAAAGAGCAAAGTACATACCCTGCATCATTTCAAAGATGAAAACCGGGACGTGTGTGGCGGGGCAACATCAGAGTGTGGTCAAGATGGCAGAACTTATTGTTGTTGTTGTGCACACCTTCATGTCATTTCTGACTTATGGCAACCCTAAGGTTGGCAGTTTTCTTGGCAAGATTTGTGCAGAGAGGGCTGAGAGCATGTGACTTGCCCAGGGTTACTCAGTGGGTTTTCATGACTGAGCTGGGAATCGCACCCTGGTCTCCAAAGTCATAGTCCAACACTCACATGAGCCACTATGCCATGCTGGCTCTGCCATTTCTTAATCTTTTCTCTCCCCATTGACTTAATTGAGTACAGATTACTTTTGCACTTTGAACTCAGTTTGCAGCAATTGAAATAAGCTGAGGACAGAGGAGAAAAGTGGGAGGAGAAGAGAGAAGCTGGGACATTTTAAAAGCTGAAAATTGGAAAAACAGAGGATTAATTGGGACAACTGGAGTGTGTGAAGGTGTTCAAAAGGTACATACAGAGTTTTTATTCACCCCTTGATTCTGGGGATGTGCTGCTCTCTGCTTCTGTCTTTTGTCTCCTCCTAGAAGTTGAATCCCAGCAGCGTCTCTGTAGTTTTTTGCCCTAGCATGGTGTAGAAAGGCAAGCAAGCACAGGGGATTGCTACAGACAGCTTTTAAGACATGATTACATTGGGAAACAAGTGGCTTTGGTGACACTTATTGCATGACAACAATGACCCATAGCTGCTCTGTCACTCACTTGTAGGTTCTGTGTTGCTTTTCATTGACAGGGGTAACCCATCAATGACTTTGCAAATCACACTCTCTCAGCTGCAGAAAACCCCACAATAGGTTTGCCATAAATTGGAAATGACTTGAAGGCACACACCACCAACAACAACAACAACCAACCTTCAGTTTAGCATTTAGAAATAGAGTTCAGGCATCCAAAGAAAAGAGCGCCAGACAACCCTCACGATAGGGTTGCTTTAGGGTTGCTATAAGTTGGAAACGATGTGAAGGCACACAACAACAACACAAGAAGTGATTTTAAAAGACCATAATGATTTGTGTTGTTCCTGTGTGCCCTCAAGTCATTTCCAACTTATGGCACACCTATTGTGAGGTTTTCAACAGCTGAGAGAGTGTGATTTGCAAGGTCATTGATGGGTTACTCCTGTCAATGAAAAGCAACACAGGACCTACAGGTCAGGGACAGAGCAGCTATGAGTCATTGTTGTCATGCAATAAGTATCACCAAAGCCACTTCCAACTCTGAGGTGAATCTATCACAGGCTTTCTGGGGCTGTGAGTCTGTGACTCACCCAAGGTCACTCAGCAGGAATCCATGGCTGAGCAGGGAATCGAACCCCAATCTCCAGAGTCCTAGTCCAATGCTCAAACCACTACACCACACTGGGTGCTATAATGTGTACTCAAAATGAATTCTTATTTTTTAAAATGAATTGGCAAGCTCTGTATTTTGGGACACTCACCATTCCTCCGCCCCACCCACCTTCCTCGATCAATATGAAGATCAAATGCTCAGCAGGGGAGAAGCAAGCAGGCCAACCTGAGCTCCTTAGGAAAAGGCTCAAGACAAGAAACAAATAGCCCTGTGTGAGTTCCAGCAACGTGTCCTTAAAACTTTATAGCCACATTGTTCTGCCTTTCCACATGACACAGGGAGAAAGGAATGCCTCTGTGCATCATGCTTCTTTTGTGGCGAATCCAAGCTCCTTCCCGCTCTGTTGGTTCGAGTGGGGGAAGAAAACTTGGCCAAGATTCCCAAGAGATTGGAAACACCCAAGAATGCCATCCGTGAAAATACTCCAGAACTAAATTGTCTCATTCAAGCATGGATGGATCTGGGGGAGGCTCTAACAGAGCTTATACAGAACTGTGCAGTCCACACATAAGAAGCCACCCATTAACAATAGAAAATAATTTTAAAAGATGGTTGTTGTTAACCACTCTTGAGTCGATCTTGACTCATGGCGACCCTGTGGATGAGACATCTCCAAGAAGACCCCTATCCTTCACTACTCTTCCCAGTTTCTGCAGATTCATACTCATGACCTCCTTAATTGAGTCCATCCATCTAACATGTGGTTTTCCTCTTTCTTAATTCCTTTCACTTTTCCCAACATTATTGTCTTCTCTAATGATTCATGCCTTCTCATGATGTGGCCAAAGTAGGATAGCCTCAGTTTAGTCATCTTTGCCCCCAGGGAAATGTCAGGCTTGATCTGTTCTAGGACCCATTTGTTTGTCCTTTTGGCTGTCCATGGGATCCTCAGCACTCTTCTCCAGCACCACATCCTCTCAAAGGAATTGATTTTCTTCCTGTCCATTTTCTTAATTGTCCAGCTCTCGCATCCATCCATGGGAATAGGGAATACAATGGCTTGTATGATTCTGACTTTCATAGTTAGTTTGCTTTGCTTTTTAGGACCTTTTCTAGTTCTTTCATAGCTGCTCTCCCCATTCTCAGCTTTCTTCTGATTTCTTGACTGTAGTCCCTGTTCTGATCTATGTTTGATCCCACGTATAGGAATTCTTTTACTATTTCTATATCCTCATTGTCTAGATTGAACTTGTGAAGATCCTCCATGGTCATTGTTTTTGTTTTCTTTATGTTCAGCATTAACCCTGCCTTTGCACTTTCTTCAATGACCTTTTTCAGTAGTTATTCTATAGCGCCAATGTTACTAATAACATGGTATCATCTGCATATCTTAGATTGTTGATATTCCTTCCTCCTATTTTTACTCCTCCTCCTTCTGTGTCCAAGCCTGCTTTTCTTATAATATGTTCTGCATAGAAGTTGAACAGATCGGGTGAAAGGATGCAGCCTTGTCAGACGCCATTGCCAATTGGGAACCATTCTGTTCTGACAGTAGCCTGTTGTCCTGAGTTCAGATTCCTCACCAGGACTATCAGATGTGTTGGCACTCCCATGTCTTTAAGAGCATTCCATAGTCTTTCATGATCTATGCAAAGGCTTTTCTATAGTCTATAAAGCACATGCTGATTTTCTTTTGGAATTCTCTGGTGCGCTCCATTAGCCATCGTATATTTGCAATGTGGTTCCTCATGCCTCTTCCTTTCCTGAACCCTGCTTGGACCTCTGGGATTTCTCTCTCCATGTGTGATTGGAGTCTATGTTGCAGAATTTTGAGCATGATTTTGCTAGCATGGGGGATTAGCGCTATGGTCCTATAATTTTGAAAGGTCCCAAACCTAAAACAAACAAACAAACAAACCACACAGCCCAGTCAGAAACTCCCCTGCTTACCCATTAAAAGTGTGTTTAAACAAAAACATCTTTGCTTGAGAGTGAAAGGAATGCAAGGAAGGGGCCAGCCTAGCCTCCTGAGGAAGGGAGTTGTAGAGGTTTGGAGCAGCCACCGAGAAGGCTCTCTCTCCAGTATCCTCACCAAATGAGCCTGTGATGTTAGTGGGACTTTTCCTGAAGACCTTAGGGCTCTGGCAGGTTTGTATGGGGAGATACGGTCTTTCAAATAGTCTGGACCTAAGCCTTATAGGGCTTTATAGGTGGCTGTGGGGTTTAAAATGCCCAGAGTTGCAGCCAATATTGCACACCTTTGGAATTACACAACTGGATCTACTGCACATTGCACTATCTTCCTGACTCCCCCTTAACCCTGCCTTTCTGCCCTATGTCCTATGCAGCATGCGTTTTGGTTATTTTAGTTTTAGTTTTCACTTTTGTTGCACAGTTCTACAGATCTGCTACTGAGAGTCACTGTGAATTAAGGTTTATTTTAAAAGAAAATATAAAAATATGGAATCAGGTTGCTTAGGGATAGGAGAGGAAGGGAGGACAGGGGAAGAGGATAACACTGACATCACATGACTGACAATTGTGCAACTGCACTGGCAGTGATGTTTCATACCTGAGGATTTAGGCAATTGCAAGGTCATTGATGGACATGCTCCAGCTTGTCAACATCTTTTTTGAATTTTGGTGCCCAGAACTGGACACGGTATTCCAGATGAGGCCTGACCAATTCAGAATCAAAATGGCACTATTACTTCCTTTGATCTAGACACTACACTCCTACTGGTGCAGCCTAGGATCACATTGGTTTGTTTAGCTGCTGCATCACACTGCTGGCTCATGCTCAGGATGAAGAAGAGGAGCCATTGCTGAGCATCCTTTGGGTCTGGTCAGTCAACCAGTCACTCATCCACCTAACAGTTGTATTTTCTAGCC
>CM034708.1:3790223-3801127 GCA_020142125.1 Phrynosoma platyrhinos
TTTTAGTATTCCTGTCCATGGGATCACCCTCAGTATTTCTCTAAGTTTCCTAGCTTTCCTAAAGTCTAGAATGAGTGTTTTACTATGCCTAGCTTCTCCTTTCCACTGTATAAGAAACTCCAGGAGAACATGATCACTCCCACCTAAGGATCCCAGCACTTGCACTCCATTGACCAGGTCATCTCTGTTGGTTAGGATCAGATCTAAAATAACAGATCATCTTGTTGCCTCTTCCACTTTTGGAAAAGAAACTGTGTTTGAGGCAAGTGAGGAATTTGCTAGACCTTGGAGTATTAGCTGAGTTTGACCTCCAGCAAATATCAGGATAGTTGAATATCACCCATCACTATTACATCTCTCCTTTCTGAATGTTCTAGAAAGGCACCATCCAGTTCCTCAGTCTGTAATAGAATCCCACAATAACATCCTTGTTGTTTCTTTTCCCTTTAATTTTTATCCAGATGCTCAATGTTCCGAATGTATAGTTTTGTTACGTTTGGTTTATATTTGTTGTTTTTATGTACTTGTTTTTATAGCTGTGAATAAAATCTTACTAAAAATTAGAAAAATGGACCTGAGAGCAAATCATGCCCTCACTTTCTCTGGAAACCAAAATAAGTAAATTGGGGCCATGGTACATTGGCAATATCATGAGATGACATGATTCATTAGAAAAGACAACTATACTGTACTGGGAAAAGTGGAAGACAGTAGGGAAAGAAAATCACATTACAGGTGGAATAACTCTATTAAGGAAGCCACAATGGCAATGAGTTTGCAAGACCTGAGTAGGGTTGTTGATGACTGGGGGTCTTGGAGGTCTTTCCTGCATAGTGTCACCATAAGTCACCATAAGTCATAAACAGTTAACAACAGCAACAACAACAACAATAACAAACAATATTGACCTGGAATAAGGCAACACAGAGGCTCTAAAATAGAGGTCAGATGGTCACTTCCAAAGAGTCATTTAGTAGTTGATTCCTGCATGGCATGGGATTGGATTAGATGGACCTTGAGGTCTCTTCCAACTCTTCTATACCCTCATATCTGCAATACTGAATTAATGTTGACCCACCATATGGGATAAGGTTCAATTAGATATGAGAGCCAGTGTGGAGTAGTGGTTTGAGCATTAGACTAGGGCACTGGGAGACCAGGGCTTGAATCCTGCTCTGTCATGGAAACTTGCTGGGTGACCTTGGGCAAGTCACACTCTCTCAGCCTCAGAGGATAGCAATGGCAAATACCCTCTGGAGACACTTGCCAAGAAAACCCCATGATCGGTGAATGCCTTAGAGTCGCCATAAGTCGGAAATGGCTTGAAAGCACACAACAACAACAGATATGAAAAATGTTAATTAAAATAGTGCTTCTTATTGACATTGCTGTTGCTATAACCACCCACTTTTGCTCCTTAACTAGTGGGCTGATTATACTGGACCATAATAACAGCTATTACCTGAAACCTCCAGCAAGCCCAGGATCTGGACCTCACATTGTCTACCGGACGGAGCATTTGCCAGTCAAAGGTGGGACTTGCGGGCATGGCGACCAGCTCCAGAGCAATGTAGCAGATATTGCCCGATTCTTCAAACCAGTTGTGCATCAGCAGGTAAGACTTTATCTCAATGGGATCAATGTGTAAGCCTGGAGCATGTGTGTGGCCCTAGGGCTGCATCTGTAGCCTCAGACTCTCTCAGACCAGACTTCTTTTCTCATAGAAAAAGATAGGTTCCTTTCTTGGAAGCCTCCAGGAACAATTCACATTTTGAATTGGCTGCATTTATTTCATGCATAATAATTCCAAAACTTTAGAAGATTCTTGTCTGCCCTGGATCTCCCTTGCCAGAGTTTGCTGACACTTGGAAATACTCTTCCCTCACCCCCATAAAACCATACAATCTTAGAGATGGAAAGAGCCTCACATTGAGGCCATTGAGGTCAACTCCGTGCTCAATGCAGGGAATACAGCTACTGCAGTGATTCCCAAACTTTGGTCCTCCAGGGGCTTTGGACTTCAGTTTCCAGAAGCCCCTACTAGTTTGGCTGACAATCAGGAATCCTGGGAGATGAAGTCCAAAACATCTGCAGGACCAAAGTTTGGGAACCACTGAGCTAGAGCATCCCCAGCAGGTAGCTGTCCAGCATCTTTATAGACATTCAGAGAAACAGACACCTCTTTAGGCAATTGATTCCATTGCCAAATCACTTTCACCCTCAAGAAGTTTCTTCTCATGTTCAATCAAAATCTATCCTCCTGTAATTTAAAACCATTAGACCTGGTTCTATTTTCTGGGGCAGGAGAGAACAAAACTGCCATACTTCTCTCCTCGACAGCCCCCCCCCCCTCTTTTTGAAATATTTAAAGAGGGCAAAAATTTCACCCCTCAGTCTTCTCTTCTTTTAACTGTTGTTAGTCACCTTGAGTCCCAAATGGAGAAAAAAGCCAGGTAAAAATAAAATAAAATAAAATTGAGGCTCATCCATTGCACTGCGGATGTGCTGACCCCTGCAATTTCCCCAAATGTGGGAAACTCGACTGCGTATTTTCAAATATTCTTTCCTTCACTACCTGATTTTGCTTCTGGAGGCAGAGAAGACAGGGCATACTTTCTACACCTCTCTCCTGCTTTCCTCCTCTTGCCTTTTGGGGATGCCAAATGGCACCAGATTTTGTCTGATCTTGGAAGCCAAGCAAGATCAGCCCTGCTTAGTACTTCGATAGGAGACCACTGACAAATACCAGGTGCTGTAAGCTCTGTTTCAGAGGAAGCAACTGCCAGACCCAACTCTGTGTATTCCTTGCCTAAGAAAAACCTAGGCAATTCATTCAAAGATATAGCTGTCTTAGTCTGTAAAATCAGTATGTAGAGAGATCTTGTAGCACCTTTAAGACTAACTGTACGAAAGAAGTTGGCAGCATGAGCTGTTGTATTATTCAGATCTACAAAAGCTCATGCTGCCAACTTTTTTCTTTCTCAAAGGTGCTACAAGATCTCTCTACTAGGAAGTTCATGGTTGACAGGTGACTTGAAGGCACATGCGTACATACAAAACAGTGTTGGGTAGATGCATTGGGGATCACAGTAGGCTGCATGCCCCATTTTCCATAAAAAATCAGTTGAAAATTACCACCAGAAGTGATTTTCAATGAAAAACCAAGTGATTTACAGGAGGAGGTTGGGTGGTTTTGGCAAGGCAGGTTTAGAAGTGTTTTGAAGTTGAGGTCTTCAATATCAGCAATTGAACTGAAAAGGTTACAGGGCAAAGGGTGTGGGGGCCTTAGGGGCAGGGTTTGGGCAAGCCTGGGGTGCACAAAATGTCTTGTGCTCCATTAAGTTGGTTCTAGGCCATGCTTTCCCCCCACCTTTTGTTAAAGTAATTTGTCTTCCAGAAAAGGAGGGATGTCTGGAGGACCCTGAAGTACATGGAGCTCTTCATTGTTGCGGACTACACTCTGGTGAGAATTTCTTTCCTTTTCCCTTTAGTTAGGGCATGAAAGAGTCTTTCATGTGGAGTTGCAGTGAGCTAAGTGATAGGAGCTAAGATCCTATATTGGGTTTTTTCTAGCATGGATCTCCACATGTAGAGTTATGCATGGATTGCACTATGTAGCTCTTGCACTGAATGGCACTCTTGTGCTAGCAAATGCAAAACCAAACACACACACCTGCGTAACTCCACTCCTGCACCCCTGAACCGACTGGAGACATTGTGCATTGGTCAAAAATGGTCAATCACTTCCATAGAGGAACTTACACATCTACAAGTAATCAATAAGATCCTGGCTTCTATGTTAGCCATAGTACAGTGGGCCCTTGGTATCTGCTGGTTCCAGGATCTCCCTCCCCACCGCCATGGATTTTGGAATCCATGGGGGATCCTGGAACCAAACTCCAGCAGATACCAAGGACACACTATATATTGTAAATCACTTTGAGACCGCTTTGAGACCCATTTTGGTAGAAAGATGAGATACAAATCAAATCATCATCATCATCATCATCATCATCATCATCATAGGGTACATCCTCATAGGGTACACACACACATTGGGTTGTTCATTCAGTTATCCTACATTTCCATTCAATACAAGAGTTGTGGAGCATAATCAATGTGTAACTTCCACATATGGAGATTCCAGTCATGTAAATTGAAAGCAAAACCTCAGCCGCGAACTTTCCTCTTAATACCAGAGATTTGATATATGTGTGCCAATGGATATATAATCAATTGCTGGGGAATGTGATATGAAAAATGCAGTTGCTCTCATGCCCTGTGATATATTTCCCAAAGGCAACTATTTGGCTGCCGTGGGAATACAGTCTTCAATTAGAAAAGACTTTGGTCTGGTCTAGCACAGTTCTTCTTAGGTTGGGACCTGTCTCGTTCCCATCAATCCAGGCTTAGATGCTAGCAGGACATATGTAAAGGGCTTTTTCCTGTTGACCCCAGGTTCATTGCCATTGTTGGTAGCTTCATCCTCCTTGAATGAGTCTAATCCCCTTTCAAAGCCATCTAAGTTGGTGGCCGTCACAAAGTGTTGTGATAGCAAATCCTGTAGACAGATGACGGGGGTGTGAATGACCTCCTTTTGTCTGCCTTGAATCTCTTGCCAATAACTTTCATGGAGTGGCCTGAGGATCTATTATTATAATATTTGTTTTACTTGTCTGATCCTCCCAGGGTGGTCCATCACTGTTATGTCTGTCTTTCCCAAGAGAAAGAGCAAGGGCAGGCAGGCAGGCAGTTTGGAAACTGGAAGGAGCCCTGTGTTTTGTATCCCTTTGTCTTCCCAAGGCAGCAAAGAGGACTGGTAATCTAACTGATAATTGCCCCAAAGCCAGATTTATCTCTGCCTGATCCTGAAAGGCCTAAATACCCCAAAGGTACCAGTTCCCATCTGAACTTGGAAGCTAAGCAGGGTGAGCCTTGGTTAGTATTTAGATGGGAGGCCACCAAAGAATACAAGGTGCTGTAAGCTATGCAGTCTGTCCTCCCCATTTGCAGCTTTGACTGTTGTGAATTTGATCATTTGTGGATTTGATTAATATGTTCTCTTTAGGAATCTCTAGGGTCTTTCAGCATGACCTAGAGATTCCTAGAGAAATCACTTCTCTAGGCGACTGTAAGTCCTCCAATGCAATTCAATGGTCAGCTTCTGCCAGATGTTGATTGTAGAATTGTGCTGGAAGATCTAGAGATTCCTAAAGAGGTGTGCTCTCAGGTTAAACAAAATAGGGTTTTTTATATGTGGCTTTCCCACTTTCACAGGCTTCCTGTGACCCTAACCCCAGTGAATGTGGAAGGCCCACTCTATTTTAGTGGATAGCAATGGCAAACCACCTCTTGAGGATTCCTTGCCTAAGAAATCCCTATGAAGTCTCCATAGGTTGTTGGTGATGACCTATAAAGCGCTATACGGCTTGGGTCCAGGCAATTTGAAGAATCATATCTCCCTTTATGAGATCTTCTAGAGCTCTAAGATCTTCAGGAGAGGCTCTTCTCTCTGTACCACCACCTTCTCAGGCTTGTTTAATGGGAATAAGGGAGAGGGTCTTGTTGGCGTTCCCAGTCTTTTAATGTTGTATAGCCTTAATTTTAATGTTTTTAAATGTTTTAACTTTACACATTGTTTAATGGCCTTTCAAATAACTTTCATAGCTCTATTTTAATCAAAGTTTTGTATAGGTTTTAACCTGTATGGTTTTGAAATCTGTTGTCAGTGACCACCTTGAGTTCCATTATTGGGATATAAATGAATACAACAACAACGACAACAATAATGTCAGAAGGTTAATTGAAGGCGCGTACATGACTCCTGCCACAGTATTAGGGCTCCTTTCCTTTCCCTTTTTTAGTTTGGAAAAGCTTAAGAGGCTTAGAAGACCCAGGACAAATTTGGAGGCATCTGAAATTTGTGTTTTCTGATTTGGATTTGGCCCAGAATGAAGGCAAACCCTTCTGAATGGAGTGTGTGTGTGTGTGTGTGTGTGTACATGTACAGGAGTACTCTATTTTCATGGGCACCCAACTGTACGAAATGTGGCTTAAATAAATAATAGATGGGAGAGGTTGTGAATGGCCATCTAGCCACCTTCAACATATGGTGACCCTATGAAGAAGGCATCTGCAAGACTCCCTGACATTAACAGCTCTGCTAATGTCTTGCAAACTCATAGCAGCCATGACTTCCTTGATGGAGTCAATCCACTGGTGTTGTGGTTTTCCTCTTTTCTTTCTGTTGCTGTTGTGTGCCTTTGTTTCCGACATATGGCAACCCTAAGACGAACCTATCATGGGGTTTTCCTACTGCCTTTAAATTTACTGATCATTGTTGTCTTTCAGAAGAATAATGCTTAACATGAGTCATGTTGTTTCATGATATGCTCACTTATGATAGCTCTGCATTATTTTGGCTTCTAGGAGAGTTCAGACATGAGTTGCTCTCAGATCTATTGATTTGTCCTTTTGGATTAAGATGTACATCATTAACTGTTTCTTTTTTTTTGGGTCTTCTCTTCTCGTTTCTCTCCAGTTTACAACTCAAAAGCAAAACTTGGGTCGCACAAAGCAACGGATTCTGGAGATTGCCAATTATGTGGACAAGGTAATCCCCTGGATTTCTAAAGAGCAGAAGGAAGAATGCCAAGTCGGTGACTGTCTATATTTAAGATGAGTATAGAAAGGCTCATAGCTTCCTAGTCATCTTACAGGATAAGACTATGGCTGCATCTGCACTATAGAATTAGTGCAGTTTGGCACTACTTTAATTGTCATGGCTCAATGCTATGGAATTCTGGGTTGTGTAGTTTTCTGAGATATTTAGCCCTCTCTGTCAGAGCGCTCTGGTGCCACGGCAGACTACAAATCCCAGAATTCCATAGCGTTGAGCCATGGCAATTAAAGTGGTATCAAATCACATTATTTCTGCAGTGCAGATGCAGCCTATAAATGTTGGTGATGTTGATGGGGGTGAACTCCAAAGGGACAGGTTCTGCCGCCAACTGTTGGTTAGGGAATTTCAAGATTTTCTGTATGCTTAAAACATGGCACTGCCCAAATCAGGTAGAAAAGGGGTAGCTGCAAAAGAGAGATGTAATCCTTTGCTGACTTAGTTCTTGAAGGGATAATTTTAGATTTTCTTCCCACTATGGGAACATCTTTGAGAACTGCAGTTTTTGCAGACTGGTTGTAGTTTGAGACTTAAGTTGGTGAAAATTTTGATTGTGGGGGTTTTGCACAGAAATCAGCCTTTTCCCTGCAGAAAATAATATTTTGGTGCAGAAATGTTATCTTCTGCACAGAAAATGCTGTTTCTTATGTAGAAAATTCCCTTTTCTTTGTCAAGCCCCCACCACACACATGCAAATTTAGTGTAGAGAAACACGTTTGCCTATTTTTCCATCCATGTTGTATAATCTAATTTTAAAAGGGAAGGGTGATACAACTGTCTTATACAGTAATAACACTGCCCCCCGTGTCACCCTTCCTCTTTCTCCATTCTCATTATACTTTTAATTGTTTTTAAACTGTTTTAATTCAGTGCTTAGTTTCAATATGACAGCATATTCAATTGCTTTTTAAAAAATATTCTTGAATGTTGTAGCACATCGGTTTGGGCTGCATTTTGTTTAGATTTATGTTCTTGTAAGCTACCCTGGGTCATGCAATCGGAGAAAGGCAGAATCTAAATTAACTAATTAAAGAAATATGTGTCTATGGATGGCCTCTGTTCCATGTCCTGTTGATTTTAATTGAATCCCCTGCCTCCACCTCTGATAACATTAAACCTGGAGAGCTGTCTCTGCCCTACTTCATGCATCATATAGTCTTTTGCTTGGAAATCTCTGTGGAATAGATCTTCTACAGTTCTGCTGCAAGAGCTTCCTGTCTCGCATGCTCTCGATATGTCACATTTCTTTTTACAGTGTTTTGAATGAAATCTTTCTCTGTCTTAAACCTAAGAGTGTAAGGAGATGGGATAGAAATATTTGAACCAATGAACAAACCCTGATGGACAGAAGAGATAATACCACTTCAGTGTCAGATGGTTTTTGAGGTTGACAGTGGATTTCTAGGTCTGGTGTTTAAAATAATGATTATCATCTCCTCTTCCTCCTCCTCCTCCTTCCTCTTTCTCTCCCCTCCCATTATTCCTCCTCTTCCCCTCTTTTTCCTCTTCCAACCTCTCTCCTTTTTCCTTCTGCTCATCCTTCCTTTCTTTGTCTACCTCCTCCCCTTCCTCCTTCTCTCCTTCTTCTTTCTTTCAACATTTGTTCTTCTTCCTTCTGCTCATCCTTCCTGTCTTCCTCTACCTTCTCCCCATATTCCTCCTCCCCTCCTCATTCTTTTTCCTCCTCCTCCCTCCTTCCCCCTTCCTCTGCCTTCTCCCCCTTTTCCTCCTCCTTCTTCCTCCTCCTCTCTTTCTCGCCTTTCTCCTCTTCCTCTTCCTCTGCCTCCTCCCCTTCTTCCTGCTCCTTCTCTTCTTCCTCCTTCTCTTTCCCCCTGCCTCTTCTTCCTCCTCCTTTTCCTCTTCTCCTCTTCTTCCCTTTCTCTTTCTTCCCCGTCTCAATTTCTCCATTTCCCCTCTGCTCTCTTTCTTCTTCTTCCTCTCTTCCTTCTTTTCCTTCTCCTTCCTGACTTTCACCTCCAGTTTTACAGGTCCTTGGACATCAAAGTTGCCCTGATTGGTCTTGAGGTATGGACCGAACGGGACCAGTGCACCGTCAGCAATGATGCCCACGCCACCCTTGTGTCCTTCCTGCAGTGGAAAAAGTCTTTGAAATCTCGGAAGAAGCATGATAATGCTCAGCTCTTGACGTGAGTCTCCCTGACCAGAGCAACCAAGATGGTGGCATGGCTTAACATTTGCTATCCTTTCTGGCCTTCCCATTGCCTCCTCCTCCATGATTTTTGAATTGAAATGTGTGGGAAACAGAGCAAGAGAGGGCTGCGACTCAGAGGCATAGCGCATGTGTCGCATGCAGGAGACCCTGAGTTCAGTCTCTGCCACCTCCATGTGAAAATGTTCAAGCAGATCATGATGAGATGGACGGCTGGTGGCTCCCATTTCAGTTGGGTGAAGAGTCCACTCTGGGTTTTAGTCCAAACTTTAAGGGAGTTCTCCAAGGTAATGAATCTATTTTGGGGATAAAGCTCAGCATCATGGCTATCTGCTTTAAACTTTCAGAATAAAACCCAGAGTGGATCTCCTGTCCATTGATATGGAAGCCCCCAGCTGCCAGAGCCCACAAACACTTACTTTACTCCTGGATTGGATGAATAGGGATGGCTGTGGGTGAAGAGCAGGGGATTCAGCCATGGAGAAACCCCTCTGGGAGCTTGGACAAGACACACTCTCTCAGCCTCTGAGGCAGGGAATGGCAAACCCACCTCTGAATAGATCTGGCCAAGACAGCCCTAGGATAGGGTCACATTAAAGTTCCCGTAAGTCAGAAATTACTTGAAGGCATACAACAACAACAACAAATAATAATTTCACTGGGGAGAATAAAGTACAGGCTGTATCCCTTTTCTGGATTTCCAAAACCTGATAAACTCCAGAATCCAAAATGGTTCACATGATTGGCTGAAATAGTGACACGTTTGCTTTCTGATGGTTCAGAGTACATAAACTTTGCTTCATACACAAAATTATTAATAATATTATGTATAAAATTGTCTGTATGGGACATAAATGAATTCCATGTTTAGTCTTGGGTCCCATCTCCAGGATATTTTATTTTGTTGTTGTGTGCTTTCACGTCATTCTGATTTATGGCAATCCTAAAGCAAACCTATAATGAGATTTGTTCAGAGATTTGCCTTCTCCTGAGGCTGAGAGCATGTGACCAAGGTCACCCTGTGGGTTTCATGGCCAAGATGGGAATCAAACCCTGGTCTCCAGAGTTGTAGTCCATCCCTCAAATTGCTTACACCACACTGGTTCACAGAGATCTCCTTATGTATATGCAGATATTCCAAAACACAAAAGAACTCAAAATCCAAAACACTTCTGGTCCCAAGCATTTCAGATGTGTAAGACTCAATCCGTATGCAAATCATTTGGTAAATATTGCTTACCCACTCCCTTCTTCCAAACTCTCTCTTTGAAGGAGAATAAGTGTGTTGTTGGTCTTTATAGCATCTAGTAGTAATGAGTTTCCCATGTACTGGGTATTTTAGCACTCTCAGATCAATTTAGATTGGGCTGAAATGTTGTTCAAACCAACTGGGGACCCTACCAATGGCGTCTCTTTCTTTTTGCTTTCATGTCTTTGCAGTGGAGTTCCATTCAAAGGGACGACCATCGGAATGGCCCCGCTAGAGGGCATGTGTAGTGGGGAAAACTCTGGTGGTGTCAGCATGGTAAGAAATAATAATAATAATAATAATAATAATAATAATAATAATAATAATAATAATATTTATTTATATCCCACCCTTTGGGGACCCAATCAGGGCGGCTTACAACAATAAAACCATACAGTATATCCCAAAACACAATCCCTCCCCCCCTTAAAACAGTATTAAATCAAATGAAGATTAAAACTACAAATTCGAACAACTTAAAAAAAATTAAAACATTACAAAGCACAAGATATTGCCTCTCCCCAGTCTTCCGATCACATGGAATATTCCTCTCAATCATTTGACACAATCCCCTTCCTAACCACCAGCAAGTAGAATCATAGAGGTGGAAGCGACCACTGGGGTGATCCAGTCCAACTCCCTTATGCCATGCAGGAAGTCACAATCCAAGCACTCCCTGGGACAGCTGGCCACCCAGCCTCTGTTTGAAAACCTCCAAAAAAGGAGACTCCGCCACACTCTGAGGCAGCATCTTCCACTGTCAAACTGCTCTTACCATCAGGAAGTTCTTCCTAATGTTGAGGTGG
>CM034708.1:3803242-3814758 GCA_020142125.1 Phrynosoma platyrhinos
AATAATAATAATAATAATAATTTATAACACCCTTTCCACCAAAGGGTGAAACATCAAACATATAAAATCAAAAACAGACAATAAGACACAACATTATAAAATGCTAAAGTACTAAAATAATGTAATACTAAAACAAACTTCTCCTGTTTTGGAACTCACTTCCTGTGCAAAGCAGAGCGAGGAACGTTTACTTTTTTGGATGACAACTCCCGGAAGATCAGAATAGTATAACAGTGACGTAACTTTTGTGCTTGGTTCATAGATTGTTCCTGGCTTGCTTAGTGGATCTTAAGGGAACGAACGTCAAGGGCTAACATCTTGTTTTTCTTTGACAACACCCAAACACAGACACTGAGCAAGCTTTGTCTCTGCATGATGCAGATGTGCAATACTAGACAACAAGGCATTCTTGAAAGTGTGCCTTCTGCTCCAAATGGAAATGAACTTTTTTGAGCTTCCTTTTTAAATGGGGCAATGTGAAATGGTGCGATGCAGGTCCAGGCATTGCATAGCTTTTGTCTCCAACTGCATATAGCTCTCAATGGTTTTTGGATTTCCTCCGTTCATTTTAGAGGGTGAGAATTCTCTCCCTTCCCAACCCATCTCCTGCACCTTTCCCTTCCATACCATGTAACATGGAGCCTTGCGGGTTGGAGAAACATCAACAGCTGTAAATTAAAGCCAGCTTTGGACTTTATCACACTCGGGAAATTGTGAGTTTAAAGTGAAAATTGCGCAATTGACATTAAAACGTGCTTAAAATGACATTAGCGCAAGTGCCATTATCCCGTGAACAACCAGGGAATAACCAGGCAAGAAACAGCAAAAAGTAATTCACAGGAAAATCCTGTGAATGCCTGCTGTTTCTTGCCTGGATATTCACGGGATAATGGCACTTTAAACACATTTCGTTTCAACGTCTTTTGAAAATCATTTGCACGATTGCAGGATAATCATGGGTTATTCACGGGGTAATAGTGCTTTGCATGCGGCGGCGTGTGAAAACCATTTGTGCAATTGCGGGTTAATCATGGGTTAATCGCCGTTTATGCTTCCAATTGTCCCCCCCCCCTTTCTTTAAGTTGCAAGGGAGCTGAGTTGTACAGTAACAAGGAGATGTTATTAAGAGAGAGGCAGGGGAGGGATGGGGTTGGGGAAGAAATAGGCCAAATGAGGACTGAATCAGAAGTGTGCCATTTGTAGCCTCCTCTTAAAATTAAGCCATGTGCTGAGTCGAGGCCAAGGTTTTGCATCTGTTAAATCCATCGACTGGTTCCGCAAGGAACAGTGGCACTTTCTTCCAGCTAGAAAGCTTTGCACAGGGAAATGTCTCTGTGTGTGCATGCATGTGGGTGCGTGTGTGTGTGTAGGTCCATGGCTTCAGCGTTAAGTCTGCGGAGATCATCACACTTTTCTTAAATAGTGGGATAGAAGCGGGATTGTAATTGTAATCAATGGATTTTACCGCACAACCTCATGGTCAGGCAGTCGGTATCTTGAAGTCAAGGCATGCTTCTACCATTGCTTTTAATGAATGGGAAAATCCCATGAATAGCTGTCAGTCCCGCAGTTAACCCGTTATTGAAGTATGTGCCATAGGTCATTCAGGGTAGGAGATTTAAACTGGTTTCTCTGCACAGTACCCCCATTTCCAATTCCCATTCCCATTCCCATTCCCATTCCCAATGAAGGCAAGACATCTCACTCCCGAGGAGCCATCATTTTGTCTTCAGCAAAAGAAAGGGGACTTAAACAGGTTTCATTGCTCATACACCCATTCCCAATGAAAGCAAGGCTTACTGCTGAGGAGGCAACCATTTCATCTGGGGATTAAAAGGGGTTTCACTGCAAACCCCCCCCCCCAATTCCCAATGATGCCAAGACTACTTTACTTACTTAATCTCAGATAGGTGACCATAAACAGAACAGGAGTGCAATAAGATGCATCACCAACCTGTTATCAATTCACGCTTGCGTGGTAATGTGGAAAGAATGGTTGCTGTTTCGGATGTTTAAAAAGCCGCAGCAGCATCGCAAGGGAAGCTTCTTGCCCTAATCTCCTGTGTTGTTGATACAAACAGTTGTATCAGTGGCTTAGGTATTGGATCAGCCTCTACAGACATTATTCTGGGGATTTACAACACAAAGGAGAGACTAGAATGAGAACCAGTGGATTCTGATTACAAGAAAAGAGATTCCACCCAAACATTAGAAATATTTTTTTTTACTGCAAGAACAGTTTGATAGTGGGCTGGATTGCTTCAGAGAGAGATGGTTTTGCATTTTTGGGTCGTCTTTCAAGAAATGTTGGATGGACATCTTTCAGGAGTGCTATAGTAGTGTATTCCTGCATAACAGGGGGTTGGACTAGAGCACTGGTTCCCAAACTTTGGCCCTCTGGGTGTTCTGAACTTAAACTTCCAGAAGCCTTCGCAAGCTTGGCCAACAGTCAGGAATTCTGGGATCTGAAGTCATAAACATCTATAGGACCAAAATTTGAGAACCATTGGTCTAGACAGCCCTTCTGGTCCCTTCCAACTCTGTGGTTCTGTTTTTGATGATTTTCGGGTGTTTGGAGGGGGTATTTAAATGCAAAATGCAAATTTGGATGCATGGATCTTAATTCTAAGGAGAGTCCAATCCAATGTATGGAAGCAAAATATCCTGAGGGATTCATCTTAGGAAGTGACCCTTGGCTGGATGGCGCAGTGATAGAAGACAGCTTCATAAATAACCCACACTGGGTTTTATCGCACTTGCCACATGCTTTGTGGCCAGCACTTTTCTGGGTTCGTTGCCCAGCTTCTCCAGTTGAAAAGGACAAATCAATTTTAGTTTGAACTGGATTTACTTTCAAAGTAAACTTTGTTTAGCTTTGAAAAAAAAAACCATTAAGCAAAACCCAAAGAGGAGAAAGACTGGAAGGTTTTCTGTAAAGCTTGCTATTTGAGTACACAGTTCAATAGGCCCTTAATTATTCTTCATTGTGGTTGTCAGCCATAAATATTCCCACACCAATTAATATACTGGCCTTTAACATAAAAAATACTACCCCCTCCCTGCCATCTCCACTCTCATATAATGAATTAAAACCACTGGTGGTTTGTTTGTTAAGAAGTAATTAGGCCACTCATTTGTATTGAAGTGTTTTAGGGGTGTGTGTGTGTCTGTCTTTGTCTTGGCCTTTCTTTGAGTGTTTATATATGTCTTCTCATTATTATTAAGTAAAACATCTATATCTCACCCAATATCCAAAGATCTCAGGATGGCTTGCAATAAAATCAATTTAAAACAACATATAAAAATAATCATATATAGAGAGAGGCATCCACGCAAGTATTGATTACATAGGATCATAGAATCATAGAGTTGGAAGAGACCCCAAGGGCCATCCAATCCAACCCCATTCTGCCATGCAGGAAGACACCATCCAAGCTCTCTTGACAAATGGCCATCCAGCCTCTGTTTAAAGACCTCCAAAGAAGGAGACTCCACCTTACGCCAAGGGAGCGTCTTCCTCTGTCAAACAGTTCTTACCCTCAGGAAGTTCTTCTCAATGTGTAGGTGGGATCTCTTTCCTTGTAGTTTGCATCCATTGCTCCATGTTCATGTTACCACCATTTTCTATTATAAATAACCCCATATAGTTTATTTTCCGCTCTGTCTTCAAGTGGTTGTGTTTTGATTTTTTTCTTTTTGTCCGAGTAGTTTTCCCTTAAGGAATATGTGGAGCCTTTGGTTCTTTGCATATCAGGATTAATGGGCAGCCTCCCGTTGGCTTTCTCTTTCTTGTCTCTTTCCACAGCTACCCTTTCCCGAAAGTGTTCAGCTCCTGCAGCCGGAGGCAACTGGAGAGTTATTTCCAGAAGGGAGGCGGCATGTGTCTCTTCGACATGCCTGACACCAAGGACCTGGTGATGGGCAAGAAGTGTGGCAATGGATTCCTGGAGGACGGAGAGGAGTGTGACTGTGGGGAGATAGAGGTATATTTGTTGGTGGTTAAATTTCAGAGACAGACTGTGCTGGGCCAGATGTACTTTGCCGTTCCTTAGACTTCTTCCTCCTCCTTGCCAACCCCAGCCCCTCAAGTATTGATTACATAGGATCATAGAATCGCAGAATCATAGAGTTGGAAGAGACCCCAGGGGCCATCCAATCCAACCCCATTCTACCATGCAGGAAGATACAATCCAAGCACTTTGCTAGAAGTCAAACTCAGCCAGTACTCCAAGGTCTAGCAAATTCCTCACTTGCCTGGAAGACAGTTTCTTTGTCCAAAGGTGGAAGAGGCAACAAGGGGATCAGCTATTTTACATCTGATCCTAACCAACATGGATGACCTGGTCAATGGGGTGCAAGTGGTGGGATCCTTAGGTATGAGTGATCATGTTCTCCTGGAGTTTCTTCCAACTCTATGATTCTATGATTCACTCTTGACAGATGGCCATCCAGCCTCTGTTTGCCTTGGGCAAGTCACACTTTCTCAGCCCACTTCAGCAGACCATGCCCTGAAGCTGTGCCCCCGTAGCTAGGTGCAAAATTATCATAGGAATGCTTGTGCCCCATGGAGGACTGGTGGATCATGCCATCATTTTGCATCTGCCTATTTGAATGTAGCCAGACGCTTCTACAAGCTTGGCTAGGAGGCAACTTCTCAGAGACTTTTCAGTCAGCTGCGATGGGTTGTGGGCACTGGAAGGGAATACCTGCCCCTGTAGCACCCAAAAAGGACATCCAGACACGTAAGAGAAACGTATGTGTGTGGATGTCCCTAACAGAATTATGTCCCATGTGTATAACCTAAACATACATGTAAGGAATCTTACCCCATTGAGCACTGAGCATCGTTGCATGGGGAAATGGCAGGTGAAATATCCACAAGGACTTTAAAACATTTTTACTTATTAAAGTGAAATAAGAATCACAAGAGCCATTATCTCAGCCTTAGAGGAAGGCAACGGCAAACCTCCTTAGAATAAATCATAAGAACCAGGGTGGTATAATGCTTTGAGTTTTGGACTAGGTCTCTGGGCGTTGTTGTTGTATGCCTTCAAGTTGTTTCCAACTTATGGTGACCCTAAGGCGAACCTATCACGGGGTTTTCTTGGCAAGCTTCTTCAGAGGGAGTTTGCCATTGCCATCCTCTGAGGCTGAGAGTGTGTGACTTGGTCAAGGTCACCCAGTGGGTTTACATGGCCAAGCCAGGATTCAAACTCTAGTGTCCAGAGTCATAGTCCAATGCTCAAACCATTACACCACGCTGGCTCTGTAGGACTCTGGGAGACCAGGGTTCAGATTCCCACTCAGCCAGGAAAATTCACTGTGAGTGGCCTTGGGAAAGTCACACTTTCTCAGCCTTAGAGGAAAGCAAACTTCTCCTGGATAAATATTGCCAAGAGAACCTTAGGATAGGAACTCCATAGGATGGAGCTGACTTTAAGGCACATAACAACAACAACAACAACAACAAAAACGAATCATACATTGAAAAGGCATTAAAACAAAAAGTGTTTGGCAAAGTTAAATGATAAAAGAGGCATCGAAGCACCAGTAATACCAGCTAATAGTTTATTAGGTACAACATAATACATAGGCTGGTGACGTCTCTTTGTGTGTCTGAATAAAGAATTAGAGGTGTCTGGCAGTTAGCAAACCACAGTGACATTTGTTATGGGGAAAAGAATTTTACACTGTTTCATTCAAGCATTAAATTTCCTAGCCAACGGAGATGAAATAGCATCCTGCAAAAAAGAAACAGGTAACAAATTACCTTTACAAGCAGAAAGGAAGGGAAAGGGGGGCAAATGCCAGCCCAAGTAGCATGGAGGCATCTTTATATGTAAAGATGGTTTGGAAAATACATGAAAAGCAAACAAACCATTCTGCAAATTGGATTTATTAGCAACCATTCATGTCTAGCCATATTTTTGTAAATATGTCTGTGTGTTTATGAACATTTATGCTTATCTTAAAATGACAGTGGCGGGTGTGTGTGTGTGTGTGGAAGCAGACAAAACCAAGGCCCAATAAAGGACAGTGATTTTATAGTGAATTTGCCCGACCCTGCCTGGATTGATAGTGATGGTTTATGGCTTAAATGAAACACTTATAATTTTAAAGCTTGGGTGATCAAAGCGACAGTCCTCAACATCTGTTTCACACCATGCAAAATGGAGCATTTTTTAAAAATAAAAAGGTGAAGAATGTCAGTAGGTTCCAAATTTTGTACAAGAATATTCAACATCTGGAGATGTTTTGTAGGTACACATTTGTAACTAAGCAGCTGGTGTAGGATATGATGATGATGGTGATGATGATGATGATGATATCATCATCATCATTTATTGAGAAGGTATCTCCAACTGCTTCAGGAGGTATCTGAAGTAGATGATGGACCTGGGTTCAAAATCCAGGTACCTGGGTCCAAAATCTTACTTTTAAGTAACACACTAAATTTCGTGATGCTGCGATCAAGCATGCAGCTTCGTCAGATACAACAGACTGACAAATAAAAACACTTTAACTCATAGTATAGTTCAATGCACATGGAAGGAGACAGCATTTTTAAAGTGCAAATGTGCTGGGAAGTTTCGAAGCTGAGATACCAACATTCTCAGGGTGCTATAATGGCTTTCAGTTGATTAGTTTTTAAAATTGCATTTTAACGATTTTATTATTTTTTTTCGGTAAATCATCATATGATTGAAAGGTAGTATAAAAATACGTATAATGAATGTATTCTTCCTCCTCCTCATGTTTGTTCACTTTTCAGGAGTGCACAAATCCTTGCTGCAACCCACACAATTGCACCCTAAAAGTTGGAGCTGAGTGTGCCCATGGGGACTGTTGTAAGAGCTGCAAGGTAACCTCAGATCCTCTCTCCAGCTGATATTACTGTGTAGCTAGGAAGTAGTTCATTTCTCCAATGAGTTACTTTGGTAACAAACTACTTTTCAAAGTTATCTATCATGCTTATCACATCCTTAAATAAATCGCCTTACCTGATCCAGTTTTAAATTTAAATTGGGTGGCATCCTGATATTAGCAGAAGGATTTAGCCACCAAATCCACACTGCCTGGGTCCATCCCAGATCCATCCCCGCTCACAGGGGTGTTCCAGTGGCCATTTTCTCAAGAGTTGCGCTAAGCACCCTTGTGAGCGGGGATGGACCTGGGAAGCAGATTTGGCAGCTAAATCCTTCTGATAATATTAGGATGCCGCCCAATTTCAATTTTAAACCAGATCAGGTAAGGTAATTTATTTAAGTATGTGATAAGCTCCTTTTACTATAATAGCCATGGCTTTAATTCACAATTTTCAGTGGAATGAGAGAAGGTTTTTTTACCTGTTAGTTGTTACTGAGTGTGTGTTATTTTAAAATATCTTAATTCATCATTTCAATAATATACAAACAATATACAAACATATTAATAATGTGTAAAGTAATGTGTGTGGGTGTGTTATTGACTGGCTGAGCACAGGGTGAGAAGGAGGAATGTCACATGAGTGACTGTCTCCTGCTGCAGTCCAGAATGCTTGCCTTGTCATTTCTTTTGCCTTTCTCTCATGATTTACAAGGTGCAATATCTGAACTGGCCACTTGGGGGAATGAGAGAGCACTTTCCTGTGTTTTTCTAATGGCACAAAAGCAACAATAATGGTCACTTGTTAGTAACAAGCAACTCAGTAGGCTACCTTTCTGGAGTGCAGTAACAGTAACATATAAATACCAACAGAGTGATCAGAATGATGAGTTGAGTAAATACAGTCTGCAAGGGGTTGGTTCCAGACCACCCCGGATACCAAAATCCATGGATGCTCAAGTCCTGTTATATACAGTGGCATAGTAAAATGCTGTCCCTTATATAAAATAACAAAGTCAAAGTTTTGATTTTTGAATTTTTTTTCTGGAATATTTTCAAGCCATGAACGGTTGAATCCATGGATGAAGAATCTGTAGATACAGAGGGTAGACTGCAATTCCTTTTGGAAAGTAGTACTCCAAGCTCAGTTTTGTGGCCCAGTTTCCTTAGTGACAATGAGAGAGCTGTGCAAAGAAGCCCAATTTGAGAGCCACCCTTTTGCTTATCAATTGTTATTAGCATGTTTTCCTCATATGTAAAGAGTTGGCTAAATGTGCTGAAGTTTTAAGGCCACCCAGAGGTTACCAAGCCAAATCATCTCATGCTCTTTTCTCCTTCTCCCCTTACCAAGTTTTCTGTATCTTTTGTCATCATGGTGTGGAATAAGAATGATGTGCATGACCCATATTGGTAGTCCCAAGTAGAGTTAGAACCATTTAGAACCATCAAGTCAAATGTCAAATGGTGAGGTAACACCAATGAAAATCCCATTTAGGACCACCAAGAGGATTCTAGCTCTGGTCAGCTGTGATCTACCTTCACTTTTGTCAGAAAAAGTGTGCTCTAGGGAACTTTTCCAAGCTCAGTCTTGGAGGGAATTGAGACAGAAATCTTTCCTTATTCCATTCTCAAACATGTATACACATTTTTTCCAAAGCTTTTTGTGTGATGGTGATATTGTTAGGGGTTTCGTGCAATCTGTTGTTGGGTGCCTTCAAGTCATTTCCAACTTATGGCAACCCTAAGGTGAACCTATCGCAGGGTTTTCTTGGCACTGATGGTATTTTAAAAAAATATTTCATGACTTTCTGGAGAAAATTTCATTTGCACAATTCTCTTTTGCTTGTATATTGATTGATTGATTGATTGATTGATTGATTGACTGATTGATTTCCTGCCTTTCTCCTAATATGAGGCCAAAGGCAGATTGCAGTCTCAGTTAAAAACCAAAATGCAACTAACACGATGCAAATAGAACATGGCAATGGAAATAAAATACCAAAGTTAAAAGAAATTAAATACAACTTAAAAATTAATTTAAAATTTGACTCAAAAACATTTCAAAGCATAAAGAACAAAATGTTATGCAAACATGACATACACAACAGCAATAATGGCTGTTCAGACCTGGGTGCTTTAGAACACCGTTCCTTATTGTTCTTCATCCTTCAAGACCCCATGGGGATTACCTCTGTATCTTTTTTTGTATCTTTCTGGGGTCGTTGGTAGTTAAAGACAGCTGGGACCATGTGCCGAGAACCAGCCGGATCCTGTGACCTCCCAGAATACTGCACCGGGGCGTCCCCGTATTGCCCTACCAATGTGTATTTGCTGGATGGCTCGACCTGCTCCTATGGGGAGGCATATTGCAACAACGGCATGTGCATGACCCACCACCAACAGTGTGTCCAGCTGTGGGGCCCAGGTGAGCAATTCTCTCTCACCTCATGTCTTTTCTGAATCTTCAGTTCAATGAATTCAACCTATTCAGTGAGATGGAGGGCTGGAGAAATGCATGATTCCTCCTCTTGGTGCTTCTGCATTGTGACTCCCATTAGTCCTGATCAGCCTCATCAATGGTGAGAGATGCTGGGAGTTGCAATCCAGCAACATGCAGAGAGCCAAAGGTTCTCCTTCTCAGGGTTAGACCAGAAATCCCTTTTAATGAGATTGGAGGTTTTTAAGACAGAAAGTTGTTAAAGAACGTCCTGGGGGTGTTGTACTATTTTCAAGTGTATGGCCCTTAAGGGCTTTTATCTTTTTAAATGGTATTCTGTTTTTTAAAAGAAGTGATCTGCTTTAATATTTTTAATAGTTTAATTCTATGTTAATGGTCATTTTTGTATGTGTTTAATTGTACTGTGCTTTTAAATTGTAAGCCACTTTGAGTCCCAGTTCTTTGGAGGCGGAAGTGGGATATAAATAAATATATCAACAACAACAATAACAACAATAATAACAGCTACAATATCAGTAATACTAACAATACCTTCAATTAGAACAGAGAGAAACCTGCCACAGATTCACTAGCAGCAGGATATAAATAATAATAATAATAATAATAATAATAATAATAATAATAATAATAATAATAATAATAATTAGCAGTGGGCAGAAGGATGCCTTTGACTCAGCAGCTGGTCCTTGGCATTTCTAATTCTATTTTGGTTGCTATGTCCTTGACTCTTGGTTGGACCTTTAAAGCTTTTTACGCAAATGGAAACCAAGGCACTAACACTGGGGGTAGTGAATCTATTGCCTGTACTTGAAGGGAGCTATCCAAGGAATCTCTTTGGGGGATAGGGGTCAGGCCTTAGGATACGTACTTTAAAGTTAGGGCTAAACTGCAGATCAGATTTACTGCTCCATAGTCATTAGAGCCATTCTTTGCCACTGGACTCCCAACAGAAGCACTCTCTTTGGGCAATTGATCAGGCCATTGTGCCAACCCTGACTGTCTGGTGTTTCAGCTAGAAGGGTGAGCATTTGAATCTCATTTGGGGAGGAAGGGGGGGATATAAATCCCATAAATAAAAAAATAAAATAACATTGTTAGCTTCCAAGTCAAGGGGAGCAATAGTCCCACAATATTTTGCCCTGTTCAGGCCTCATGTGGAGTACTGCCTTCAGTTCTGGGTGCCTCATTTAAAGAAAGGTATAGACAAGTGAGAGCAGGTTCAGAGAAAGGCAACAAGGATGATAAAGAGGTTTGCTGTTGTGCACCTTCCAGTCATTTCTAAATTATAGTGACTCTATTATAGTGAACCTATCATGGAGTTTTCTTGGCAATATTTGTTCAGAGGAGGTTTGTCATTGCCTTTCCCTGAGGCTGAGAGAATGTGACTTGCCTCAGTGAGTTTGATGGCCAAGCTGGGAATCGATTCCTGGTCTCCAGAGTCTGAGTCCAACACTCAAACCGCTATGCCACACTGGCTTTCTGTTTGTAACATACACAAGCCCAAATCCAAAATACATCTGCATATGCCTTTGTTTGGTCATTGCGGAGGATGGTATTTTCTTCCTCCTTTTGCAACGACCAAAATCCCCCTAGAACTGACTGTTTTCCTGAGCTAGCCTCTACTCCATGGCCATCCAGTGGTTGGTGGAGAGCAGGAGATATCAGAGAAACCTCTGGCTATTTCCTCATAGCCAGATGCAGAATGATATCATCCACCGTTTACACATCATCTTCTGGAGGACCACAGTATATCTTGATGATCCATGCCAGAAGTCTGTGTTTGGTTACGGGGACATAATTCTGTCTCTTGGTCTCATGAGATTATGACAGAACTTGTTGGGAACTGGAACTTGTAGGGAGAACAGAAGAAAAGCAGTGTGTCCCTATGGATGGTTATATTTCTTTTCAAAATACTTCTTGATTCCAGCTCTCTTTTGCTATCCTTTGCTTCATAGGTGCCTCACCAGCTCCAGATGCATGTTTCCAGGATGTCAACAGGGCTGGAGATATGTACGGCAACTGTGGCAAGGACAAACACGGACACTACGTCAAGTGTGCCTTGAAGTAAGTGTTAATGCGTAACCCAGGGACTGGCAACCTACGGCCCTCGGCCCGGTTCTGGCCCAGGTCGCCAGACTTACTGGCCCAGGCAGACTCCTGCCGCCACTGCTGCCGCGCCCCGCCGCCGGCACGC
>CM034708.1:3824215-3835536 GCA_020142125.1 Phrynosoma platyrhinos
TGTGGGGAGGCTTCAGAGGCTGTATGGTAAGTAGGGTGATGGTGGTATATAGCATGGTCTAGCACACATGTAGAACTATTATGCTACACTGACCCATACAGGATTGCAGCCTCCATTTGCTCTTCAGTAATGCAAAATCAAAATACAAGAAATATGTCTGATCCTTTTTTAAAAAGGAACTCTCTTCACCTCTCCTTATTTCTTCTATAAAATGTATAGAACCATAGAATCATAGGTCCAAAATACACTGCAGAAATAATTCAGTTTGAGATGGCTTTAACTGCCTGGCTCAATGCTGTGGAATTCCAGGAATTGTAGTTTTGTGAAATATTTAGCCTTTTCTGTCAGAGAGCTCTGGTGCTACCACAGACTACAGTTCTTAGAATTCCCTAGTACTGAGCTAGGGAAGTTAAAGTAATCTCAAACTGGATTATTTTTGCAGTGTGTTTTGGACCATAGAGTTGGAAGAGACCTCAAGGGCCATCCAATCCAGCCCCCTGCCATGCAGGAAGACAGAATCAAATTTTACAGTCTAGTATTTAGAGATGGTTAGTCATTTTCTCCTTCTTTCATTTTACACGGAAAGACAAATAATTTAAAATGTTTTCTCTCTGCTGGATAAATTAACAAGCGTTCATCACACTTTTTTCACTTATTTTCCACCTTTCGGGACTTTTCTTCCTGAAAAATTTGCGCAAAAAGCTCAGTGTTGTACAAAAAACAATTTGTTTTGCACAAAACCAAGTCTTTTGCCCAGTGAATTTTTTGCAAATAAGTCCCCAAATGTGAAAAATCTAATTTGATCATTTGATGGGGTATCGTGATGTATTGAATCATCCAAAATCCACAAAACAGTGATATCTTTATTGGGCCAGCCCAAATGCACATTATACATGTTGCAAGCTTTTGAGGCTCCACTGGTTTCTTCATCATTAAAAATGATACAGGGGAAAGAAAGAAAAATTGATGATGTTCATCTTAGCCCTGCATTTGGTCAGGATCCTGTAGTTGTTGTCCTCAGTTCATATGGTATGGAAGGGTCTTCATGCAGGTGGGCCCCTCCTCCTTCTGGCCAGGTGGATACTGGGAAATCCAGTCCAGGAAATAAACTTTAAATTCCATTTCCAACACAAAAAGCTACTACTTTGAGATCCACTTTATCTTGATGTATGGAGACACCCTTTCACTATGAATTCTCCTAGCATCTTGAGTTAAATTAACAGTAGAAGCAAAATTGTTTGCAGGTATTTGCTACAGCTCCTTGTGTTTGAAATGAATGATTTTTGAATACTGCTAAGCTTCTGCAGAAGTTGGAAAAGAAGTTGGCATCCTCACATGGAAATCCCATTGCTGCTAATGAAAATGTTGCATTTGTGTTATAAATGTGGAATATAAAGCGCTGGAATGGAGGATTTGGGCATTAATGGTGAAAACAATTTTTGCTGGTCCTGGAAATAATTCTGGTTGATCATTGGGTGATTGTGAATGGATGGCTCCTGGTGCTATTAGTCAAAAAGCATTGTGTATTGATTTTGTCTCCCCCTCCAACTTAATGTTTGTTTTTAACCTGGGAAAAAATAAGATTGGGAAAGTGGCAGTTTGCAAATCGGAGACAAAAGGGCTTATTTGTAAGCACCCACAGTAAAGTATTGAACTCCATCTGAAGGTTTTATTTTCCAGGGTCTACAAACTATGTTGTTGTGTTGGTGTTGGGGGTTCAGTGGAGCAAATATCAAGCTCACCCAAAATCATCTCCAACTCTTTTAGGTTTGCAACAGCAACCGGAATTGCCACTGTGATGCTGGTTGGGCTCCTCCATTCTGTGAAAAGCCAGGGCTTGGAGGCAGTGTGGACAGTGGCCCCGTGCAATATGACAGTGAGTTCCAAACACCTCAAATAGTTGCATGAAACAAGAAGAGGGTATGTCTTTCGATGTTAATGGTTCATTGCCATCAAGTTGGCTAAGGCTAATAGCCACTCTGCAAAGGAGAGGCCTCTAAGGAAGCTGACACACTGCAGAAATAAAATAGTTTGATGCCACTTTAACTTCCATGACATAATGCTATGGGTTTCTGGGATTCGTACTTTGGTGGGGCACCATTCCTCTCTGACAGGGAAGGCTAAATATATCACAAAACCCCAGAATTCCATGATATTGAGACACGGCAGTTAAAGTGGTGTCAAACTGCATTATTTGTACAGTGTAGATGCACCCTATGACACCCTGTTATCAACAATTATTCTCTGGTCTTGCAAACTCAGGGTAGTTATGGCTTCTTTGATTGAGTCAATCCACCTGTAATGTGGTCTTCTTCTTTTCCTACTGCCTCCCACTTTATCAAGCATTATCATCTTTCCCAGTGAGTTGTATTGTCTCGTGATATGTGGTAGCCTCAGTTTGGTCATTTTGGCTTCTAGGGAGGGCTCAGGCTTGATATGCTTTTGGATCCATTTATTGATCCTTTTGGTGGTCCTAGGTATCTCTAGAACTCTCTTCCAGCATCACATTTCAAATGAATAAAATGAGAATCTAGCAAGGAATTTTTCACTTCATTTTCTTTAGAAGGAGTCATTTTTTCATCTCTCTTTTTCTTAGAGAAACATGAAATATTAAAAATATTGCATAGGTTACAGAAAGCAACTCCTTGTCCAGGTTGATGCTGACAGAAGGACTGAATGATTTAATTTGAGGCAGGGCAAATGGGCATAAAATGTCCTGGGCTGGAACAGTGGAATGCATATTTTGGGGGGCTCCTGCTGTTTATGGCTTATGAATATGAACATATCTCCCGAAAGTGTAAAAAAATGTCCTTTATTTTCACAGTGAATTGACCCTTGCCTTTCTTATAATGTTATTAAACCAAAAAATGCTCCAGCAGGCAATATGTAGCAACTGTGGAGAGAGAGAGAGAGAGAGAGAGGGGCTAGCCTTATTCCACTAGTTCTTGGGGTGCATCTACACTGTAGAAAAATGTAGTTTGGCACCCCTTTGAATGCCATGGCACCATCCTACAGAATCCTGGAATTGTAGTTTGGTGAGACACCAACCCTCTTTGGCACAGAAGGCTAAAGACTTTATAAAATTACAAATCCTAGCATTCCATAGGACAGAGCTGCAGCACTTGAAATGGTATCAAACTGCATTATTTCCACAGTGTAGATGCACTGTGATTGCACCTGCTCCAGATATATGGTCCCTCTTTCTTGCTTATCTTCCCACAGATCATGAAACTATCCTGATCACACTAGTGTTGGTTTTCTTGGTGACTCTGGCCGTTATAGCTGCTGGACTCTATGTTTACTACAGACGGGAGAGCTCCTTCCTCAACAAGTGGGTCAAAGGCTTAAGGAAGAGCCAGGAGACATACAGGTGAGTGATGGTGGTGGGGAAGGAGGAAGGCCTTGTTCTCCTCTCTTCTAGGGTTTCTGTGCACTTCCTCTAAGGCAGGGGTCGGAAACCTATGGCCTGTGGGCCAGGTCCGGTCCCCCAAGGCCTTTGGACCACCCCCCGCCACCGCAGCGCGCGTCGTGGCCGCCATTTTGTTTTCCAAAATGGTGGCCACGACTCGTTTGCGCATGTGCCAAGTACTGCCTTTTGTTTTTCAAAATTTTGTTTTTCAAAATGGCAGCTGTGACTCGCTCGCGCATGCGCAGTACTTCGGAAGTACTGCGCATGCGCGAGCAAGCGTGCGCGCTGGCATTTCCCACCACCACCACCATCGGCCCGCAGAAGACCAGGGGATCCCCAGACCGGCCCCAGGTAAGGGGAACTTGCCAACCCCTGCACTAAGGACTCTATCACACCAGCTTGCTGTCCTTCCATAATCACGCTAGTTTAAGAATGGAAGCATACCAGTTTGGCATTATTTGTTATCACACTTTTCCCCATGATCATGCTTTGGCAATCCATGGTTGTATGTTTTCCGTACTTCCAAATGCCACCTTCTGGGAGGAAAGTTGGGGACAAGTGATTGTGGCTGCCAAGTGTCTCCCGAAGCTGGCTGCTATGTGAATGTGCACACAACAGCCGGCTTAGAGAAGGTCTTGGCAGCTGTGATTGTTGTTCTTCCTTCCTCCTGAAGTGCAGGACTGCTGTGTGCACACAGCTGCCCCATCCTTTGGGAGGAAACCAGGGCATATGCTATCATGGTTGCCAACTGCCTCCTGAAGCTGGCTGGTGTGTGAATGTGCACATACCAGCTGGCTTCAGGAAGCTGTTGGAGGTCACGATTGCTGTAAGGGGGAAGGAGGATAGAAGCAGAATCATGCCCTCTCACACCAGATGACTGTTGGAGAAGCAGAACTGCCATGGAAGGGACTATCACACAAAGGGAGTAATGGAATAGCAGCGAGACTGAAGCCATTTGATGGGTTTTCCTCATCAATGAAAAGGTGCACTATAGTAATGCATGAAATGCAAGGCAGCAGCTGGAAAGACATGATGTTGTGTGATAAGTACTGTCCAAAAACATTTTTATTCTGTTAAAATGGCACTTCTATAGCCTCATGTGACACTCATAAGTCTGGGGTAGGCAAAATGCAATCGATGGGCTGCATGTGGTCCATGGGATTTCAAAGTGTGGCTCTAAAGCCTCCAGACTCTTCCCCTTATATTTCATTTTTTTTTTTGCACCAATTTTTGGACTAATTTTCACCAGAAAATTGCCCAAATCATCTCCAAACTCACTGTAAATGCAGTGGTTGGCTTCCCCCTCTAAACAAAACAAAAGCTTGACTATTCAAAATGGTGTCCAGAAGTGAAACGACACCATTTCTGATGGGCCAAAAAGCACTGATGTGGTCTGGTGATATGTGGGGACAAAATGGTCGATCCCCCTCCACAGTTGCCCACTCCCACTTGAGAGAAACACTTCCATATAAAAACATCAAAATGTAGAGAAAGACAATTGCTTCTGAATATGATGCACTTAACTACATCAGTCTCCTTAAAGTTGGCAATGTAGCACCCATGTATGTGTCACAGCAGTACCCCTGGTGCCCAACCGTCCCCTTCCTAATTCAAATGTTTAAGCTTTTTAGGTGTTAAATTTGAAATTTTTAAATTTTAAATTGAAAATGATAGAGAGAGAGAATGAAAAAGAGAGACCAAGAGAGTGAAAGAAAGAGAGTGAGAGAGAAGGGGAAAAAAGAAAGAAAGAGAGATCTTCTGGGGTGGATGGGAATAATTTTCTTTATGATTTGAATGAGACAAAAGTTGGACTGGCAGCATCTTGACCCATGGGGAGAGGTGGGTAAGATATAATTATTTACCAATTTACTACCATTTAATTTTCCTTGCCTACTTCCCCCACACTTTTGTATCTCCTAGGAGGAATGGAGTGATGCCTCAGAAGGCAAACCAGGGACACTCTAACTCAGCCTTCACACTACAGGACATTTCTTCTCCCTCTCCCTCCAGCAATGTTGTCAGCAGAAGCACCAGCCAGGTAAGCAGGCTCCTAGAATAATGATGCAAGCAAACTCAAGCACAAATAGATTGGCTGGCCATTTGGTGTGTGTTTGTTATCTTGTTCATGCACAAATTTCCCTATGAAGAGGTATGGTTACTTTTGTCTGACCCTGTTCAGTTCAGGATTGCAGAAGTGGAGGTGCACACATGGAGCAACTGCACATGGTTGTGCATTGTTATGCATGTACATTGTGCACAGTTGCACATGAATGCTTTCACACACTACATCTTGTTGTGCATTGCATCCTTTTGTGCATTGCATGTTGTGTGATGAGAGGTGTGAATGCATGGTTGGTTGCACAATACTCCATTTCACTAACAAAGCAGTAGTATGCAACTACAGTTGTCCCTCCCAATTTGTGAGGGACCCATTCTGGACCTCCTCGCAAAAATGGCAACTCCCACATATTCGAGTCCCATAGAAAATAATGGTGTGCGCGCCTGTGGCGTGCATGCGGGGCCATGCGCAGGCATACACCACCATTTTATTAATGCCCACTTGTCCCTTCCGCGAAGAGCAAAACCACGGATTCTAAGTCCGTGAAAAGAGAGGGATAACCCATACTTCATAATTATGACCTATGTTAAGGGCTGCTGACTCTGGGATTGGATCAGATCCACAGGATCCACATTTGGTTTGCCAGAATTCAGCCCAATTGTAACCCTGGGGTTTTGGTTTGTGTCATCCAAACAGGATGATGTGAGGCTGGGGGTAACATGGGCCTTTTGACTCGTGTGGACAGCTCCTATGTTTGACTGTGTTGACTATAGTTCATATATGAGAAAACCTCAGATAACTTTAAGAAAAAGTGGAGGATGTTGATTGACTACATGAAAATTAATAGCAGTTCTCTTATGTTTTTAGATTTATAGAAAAATGATACACAATGTAGAGGTTTTGTTTTAAAAACATGTTATATTTCTATTGGGTCCTTGGTGAGGGTTTTTGTTTGTGGTATGATAGCATGATTTAAAAATTATTATAACCATTACATTAACTTTTGAATAGACTCAAAGGAGGTTGCTAGGTTGTGTAAAAGAGCCATAGGTATGCCGGAAGTCATTGTTTCCTTGTTCAGTGTGTTTATTCTTTGTCCTTGATTGTTTTGTTTGTTGCTAATTACATGTGGCTTTTCCTTGTATGTTTTTTAGATATAGAAAACAGGTGTGTATTTGCTTGTTTGTTTGGTTTGTCTTAATAAAAAATATATTAAAAAAGAAAAGAAAACTTTCCTTTTGTGAGTGGAATATGCTAGAATCCTCTCTCTGTGTTTCTGTTCTCTCTCCAGGTGACCAGGAATTATTCCCCACTGAGAGCAAACCCGCATCAAAGTGCTTCCCATCCGGTCAATGTTGTCCGTCCCCTCCGTCCGGCACCAAGCGCAGCTGCAGTTCCTCGGAAAGACCTCAAGCCCTGCAGGCCACCACCGCTGCCTCTCAACAAGTCCCCTGCCTTCCCTGCCAGATCCACATTTGGAGCACAAACCAAACAGCCTCCTCCAAAGAAGCCTCTTCCCAGCAGCCCTGTCCGGACCGCTTTGGTGAGTTTGCCTCTTCACTCTCTGTCAGGTCTCAGCAAGGATCAGACTCACCGGTAGTGGAAAAGCTTGGCAGCAGATCCTTGTAGATTCTCTGAGCTTGAATTACTTCATTTTACTTATTAAAGCATATACTGTATGTATTTGACTATAGCTTGACCTCACGGCAGGTTTTGGGACCAAAATTATGGATTTTGATATGACTTGTGGATAGGTCAAGAGTGGACTCTAGAGGCATGCAACAAAAGATGGAGAGGATGAAGCAAAGGAAAACAATGGCAAAGAACTTAGAAAATTCCAGCAGGCATAATGTTATGCTCACCCTAAAGGCTGAATGGATTGGGGGTGGGTTTTAAAGTTTACAGAAGAGATTACACTCTTGCCTGTCACTATGGGATGGTTCCTTTTTATATAAGAGTTAAAGTATAATACTTATATTGACCCATGGATAAGTCCACTCAGTATTTTGGGGTAAATTGTTTTACTAAAATTTCTAGACTTGAACATGAGTATGTACAGTATATCCTACTCTACCTCTAAAGATCTCAATGCAGTATGTAATAAAATGTATAGTCTTTTGGGGTCTCATCTCCTACTGAAGAGTAGGTAATGGGGTCATAGTCCGTTAGCAGGAGACCACTTACAAGTGGTTTGAATGTTGGGCTAGGACGCCAAGAGAACAGGGTTTGATTCCTCACTCGGCCTTAGAAACCCACGGGGTGTTCTTGGGCAAGTCAACTTCTCTTAGCCTCAGAGGAAGGCAATGATAAACCCCCTCTGAACAAATCTTTTCAAGAAAGCCCTAGGATAGGGATGTCATAAGTCCATGTTGACTTGAAGGCACATCTCAACTAAACAATTCAAATGTCTCCTTTAACTGCTTTGCCCTGACATCTTCTCAATCCAGTTTCCTTCCTCACTAGGTTGATCCAAAGCTCAGGCCGCCCCGTAGGCCCCTACCAGGGAACCCTCTTTTGGCGAAAGAACTGCCATCTTCTCAGGGTCAGCCCTTGCTGGTCATGGTGCCTCCCACCAATTCCAAACCATTGGGTGTTGTTAGTTCCTTGACCCACCTCTCAAAACCACTCAAGTAAGTCTCTTCACATCTGATGGCTTTCTGATGATGGGTGATGGGAGGTAGGGGAAGAGGTGAAGAAGTGTCTGGTGAAGTCTGGAAAAGTTATTTCTTTGGGGTTGCCACTCCTAGAGTCTTCTAGGCAGCTGACTGGGCTTTTATGGGAGTGCTAGGTCCCCAAATGAAGTCTTCCAAGGCTCTGATGGCAGATATCATGATATAAGTGAGTGGAAACTGCCAAGAACTGCTGCAGCATCCAGAAAACCTGATGCGCACCATTTAAGTGTCCTGATTTGGTAGGGGCATTGCCAGTTAGTGTTCTGTCGTCCCATTTTTCCAGCTGCGTTTAAAACGTCTCATTATTTTTCTCTCCTCCTTCTGATTTCCCCCTTTTGTTTTTGGCATACTTCAATTGTTGCAAACAGGTTTAAACTGCAGAAGTAGTTTACACTCAATTAATTTAGCAGCAGGGAGAGGAGAGGAGGGAGTAGAATCTTGCCCTTCCATCTCTGGGCAGACACCATTCTCGCTGCTGTAATCATATATTGTACAAATTTTCTCTATTCCCATAGTTCCCCAGTTGTTTTACACTTTAACCCCTGGAATCCCTCACTGTGGACTATGCTGGCTAGGGTTTCTAGGAACTGAAGTCCAAAGCCATTGGAGGATCAATGGTTGAAAACCCATCATTGAGGGTGTTTCTGGAAGACAATATTGGCCTCTAACCTCTTGCAGTTGCCTTAGGCCCTGTTTGCATCGGCCAAACAAAATGTCCTCCCCCTGTACTCTTGGTGGAGAGTCCAGACAACACATGGTCCAAATTCCAATGCTGGTGTGTAAAGTCCAGATGTCCGGCCCATTCGGCACCAAAACTGGGGTAGTCCGCCCTTGAGACAGGTTTTAAAACTCATGGTTTGCTCCAGATCTTCCTAGATCTGTGATACGGGGCAGCTGTTCACACATGTGCCCTGCTATGCTGTCTGGTGCATCTGCCATGGCAGCGAGTTGCTCACTTTGAGGTCAGAATGGGATGCCCAGCCATGTGATTGGCACTGGGCACCATCTTCTGGCTTCAGACATGCCAGCATGGCAGCTGCACCAGGTAGCACAGCGGGATGAGCATGCGAACAGCTACCCAGTGTCACAATGGAGGGCCCCAGGTAATATAGGGAGGTTGTCATTTATTTATTTATTTATTTATTTATTTATTTATTTATTTATTTATATCTCATTTTCTTCCTGGTATAGGGACTCAAGGCAGCTAACAAAATTTAAAACAGCCCAAGTTAAAACAATACAAAGCATTAAAAATACAAAGTTTTTTTTTTAAAAAAAAAACACCAATTAAACAACATGAAAAGGTTAAAAATATTACATATTAAAATGGAAAAAAAACCCTATAGAAACCTCTTAGGGAAGCTAATAACCAACCTCTATGTTTTATTCTTCCCCAACAGGCCAACACCACCTCAGAGGTAAGTGTCACTTTGTCCCTTGTAGAAATCTGTTAACTTCGATTTGTTGTTGCAAAAAACCAAACTGTTTTGAGGAAAAAACCCTGTTGCTTTTATTTGTTGCAGTGTTGAAAATAAAAATAACCTGGGTTGCTTGTTATGCTGGTTGCTTTTCTATTATGTTCTGTTACATTTTTTTGTTTTTACTCCCTCGGGGGTCAGAAACAAGGTGCCCCACATTGATTTCATGGCTAGGCACTTCATTGTGATCTCAGAGGGAGTGACTCAGGCAAATAATGTTGGCACAAGGCAGCATTTTAGGATGTGTGTGTAAATAGCTGCCCAGCATTGCTCGGGATGCTCTGGGTTATCCTGGAAAACTCAGAACAGAAGGTAAGTGTTTAAAATCCATTTTAAGGCATGGATGAGGTGGATTCTGTGCAAAACCTCCCTTATATTGTGAAGACAGTGTGCACTTGAATCAGAGATTTGTCCTTGTGTTGTTGCTCAGAATAATGGAATCATAGAATCATAGAGATGGAAGAGGCCTCAAGGGCCATGAAGTCCAGCCCTATTCTGCCATGCAGGAATACACAATCCAAGCACTCCTGACAGATGGCTGTGCAACCTCTGCTTGAAAACTTCCAAAGAAGGAGACTCCACCACTTTCTAAGGCAGTGTCTTCCACTGTCCAACAGCTCTTACTGTCAGGAAGTTTTCCTAATGTTGAGCTGGAATCTCTTGTTCTGTGACTTGAATCCATTTCTCCGGGTCCTAGTCTCTGGAGCAGCAGAAAACAAGCTTGTTCCATCCTCAATATGACAACCCTTCAAATATTTAAACAGGGCTATCATATCACCTCTTAACCATCTCTTCTCCAGGCTAAAAATAACCTTATAGGGCATGGTTTCCAGACATGGTGCCATGCAGGTAGTGGTGGGGAACCAGTTCATTTGGCCCATGTAGACATGCCCTTAGAATGGATGAGAATAGCATAAAGTTGCCCAACCTTGACTCTCTCTTCCAATCTGATGTCCACCCAACAAACTCTGTAGAGAGATCACATGAATTGAGTATGAACTAAGTGACTTTCTGTTCCATTTCTAGCAGGTACAAATGGACAGAAGTGATCTGCTGACTATGGGGATCCACTTTTCAACTGATTCCACTTTCTGATAGCGCTCTACCCAACAGATAAACAGGGGCTTCATGTATGTTACAACACCAAGAGGATGCCAGCCTGGGTTTTTGTTCAAGAGTTTAAAGGAGCAATCCAAAGTGCTGAAACTATTTTGGGGGTCAGAATCCAGCATTGTGCTAGCTCCTTCAAATTCTAGAATAAAAACAGGAGCAGATTCACTTCACCTCTCATATGGAAACCACTGGATGTCAGTGTCTACAACTGTGGACCTGATCCACTGTGCCCCACCTGATTTCCTACCATGGTCTAGTAGCCAACATAGTGCGTTTTGGATTCTTTAAATATTTTGCTTTGTTTTCTTCTTATACTTTTCTCTGACTTTAGCATCTTCTTTCTTTCAGACCAGTTCCAGGCTTGAGAGTCCAGACAACTTCCTTCCCCTTTAAGAAATGACAATGGTGGAAACAAGGATCCCAGCCGATGTCTGCCCGGCTCCTTCCTCCTCATTTGCACTACTGCGGTCAACGCAGGGAAATTTTGCTACCAAAGACTATGATATAATAATAATAATTTTTTAAGGAACTGTTTCTGCAAATAACGAAGAAGGGGGTGTAGGTGTCGTGACCAGGGAGGTTGGTACTTC
>CM034708.1:3837033-3851413 GCA_020142125.1 Phrynosoma platyrhinos
GGCCGCATCCGGCCCCCGGGCCTTAGGTTGCCTACCCCTGGTCCAAAGGATGGGACTTCCCATAGCTCCTTCTACCTCCATAATGGGTGCTCTTTTCTCTAGCTGCAACCTTCTTTTCTCCCATTCCCTTTCATCGAGGGTGGGAATCATGTCGCCCTCGGGATGCTATTGAACTGCAGCTCCCAGCAAACGTAGTCAGCATTGCCAGGGGGAAGAATGCTGGGAGTTTTGGTCCAACATTACCTAGAGGTGATAAATCCCACCCTGTTTTAAACTCTGCTGAGAAATACCAGGTTGTTTTTCTTTTAAATCCATCTCTTTGGGGTTTGGTCTGATTGTGAAAATGAAAGAGGGCTATGCAGAGATGTTTAACCGGGCATAAATCATTATCCCCAAAATGTGGGTTTTCTTTGTTCATCCTTGCTGAAGAGGTTAAGTGCTACAGACCTCTAGGAAACTGTGAACCCTTCAGAGCCTTTTCTTAGCCTTTGTGTTGGAGGTCTGTAGCCAAAAGTGAGTCCTACTTTATTCAGAGAAGCAAGCCAGCTCTTGCCTTGGATCGGTGCCTCCAAGATGGTGACAGATCTAAGTTCTCCTCATGTGTTGAGCTCATGCAGCCTAGAAGCCATGGCGTTCCTGCTATGCACTTTTCTGCCAAATGTCTGTGCCTTCAAAGTGAAGATTTGCGAAAACCCTCCACACCCCTTCTGAAGGATAATGAAGGAATAAAGATTTTTTTTCTTATTTAAATACAGAGTGACATGTCCTTTTTTTAAAAAAATAAATAAATACTGGTGATTCCATTCCTTAGGCACAAGAACCACGTGATGATGTTCATGTCATGTGCCTTCAAGTTATTTCTGACTTATAGCAACTCTAAGGCAATTCTTCCATGGGGGTTTCTTGGCAAGATTTGTTCAGAGGAGAATAGTGTCTACATAAGGGGTAGTAATGTGGTATAGAGCTAGCATGGTGTAGTGCTTTGAGCATTGGACTATGACTTTGTAGACCAGGGTTTAAATCCCAGCTTGGCCATGTAAAACCCACTGGGTGACCTTAGGCAAGTCACACTCTCTCAGCCTCAGAGGAAACAGGACCTGGAACAATGGATGCAAGCTAAAGGAAAAGAGATTCCACCTCAACATTAGGAGGAACTTCTTGACAGTAAGAGCTCTTTGACAGTGGAATACGTTCCTTCGGAGTCTGCTAGAGTCTCCTTCTTTGGAGGTCTTTAAACAGAGGCCGGATGGCCATCTGTCAATGGGGATGCTTTAATTTTGAGTTCCTGCATGGCAGATTGGGGTTGGACTGGATGGCCTTTGGGGCCTCTTTCAACTCTATGATTCTATGAAAGCAAAGGCAACCCCCTTCTGAATAAATCTTGCCAAGAAAACCCCATGATAAGTTCTCCTTAGAGTCTCCATAAGTCAGAAATGACTTGAAGGCACACAACAAGAAGTAGTACCTCTATTCTGCTTTGGTCAAACCTCACTTGGCTAGTGTCTACACAAGCCAGGATACCCCAGGAACAGTCCAGACGTATCCTGGTCCCAGAATTGCAACAAACTCTCCTCATTACCTAGGGCCCTTTGTTCTGATACTGGGAGGCGGTTTGCATGGCATCTCGCTGTGCCACTTGATGTGGTCACAGTGGCAGCAAGTCACTCGCTCTGGGGTCCGAATGAGATACCCAGCATTGGTCAGATTGCTGGACATCTTGTTCTGACTTCAGAGCCAGCCTCTGCTGTGCTGGCCACACTGAGTTATTTTAAACAGCCACTCCACATCACAATGGAGGACTCTGGATCTTATTGGAAGATGCAGAGCAAACGGTGAGCTTTTAAAGTCTGTTTTAAGAAAGCTATACATTGGATTCGGTGGTTAACAGACCAGAGGTCATCCAGACTGTTTTGCACCAGATGTGGGGACTGGGTATGTGGGGACTCCTCCATTGAGAGGATTGAGGGCCCTAGAATCCTATATCCAGTTCTGGGCACCACAAATCAAGAAGGATCTGGACAAGTTGGAGTGTGTCCAAAAGAGGACAACCAAGCTGGGGGAAAGTCTGGAAATCATGCATTTTGAGGAGCAACTTAGGGAGCTGGGAATGTTTAGCCTGGAGAAGAGAAGGTTAAGGGGCGATATGATAACCTTGTTTAAATTTTTAAAGGGGTGTCATATTGAGGATGGAGGAAGCTTGTTTGCTGCTGCTCCAGAGTATAGGATCTGGAGCAATGGATGCAAGCCATGGGGTTGAGATTCCAGCTCAACATTAGGAGGACCTTTCTGAGGTAAGAGCTGTTCAACGGTGGAAGACACTCCCTTGGAGTGTAGTAGAGTCTCCTTCTTTGGAGGTTTTTAAACAGAGGCTGGATGGCCATCTGTCAGGGATTGGGCATTCCTGCATGGCAGAATGGGGTTGGACTGGATAGCCTTTGGTGTCTCTTCCAACTCTAGGTCTTTTCCAACTTTAGAAGGAGTCCTGTTGGCACAGTGGTTAAACGCCAATACTGGAGCCACAAGATTCTGAGTTCGATCCCAGACAGGGCTCCAAGGTTGACTCAGTCTTCCATCCTTTTGTAGGTCGGTCAAATGAGTCCCCAGCTTGTTGGGGGCAATTGGCTTCCAGATTGCAAAACTGCTTAGAGAGCGCTGAGTTCACTGATAAGTGGTTTGGAAAGATAACTGCTATTGCTCAATTCTATTGCTATCAAACTGCACAATGTAGATGCAGCCCCAGACTCTCTGTGCCATTTCTCTCCCATCTACTTCAAACTCCTACTTCACATTTTCCTGACAAGTCTGGCCCTAGCAACACATCCCAATCAAATCAAGGAGAAGTACTAGAAAAGGACAGAATTACCTTGATTGGTGGAGTGGCACATGAAATTATAGGCCTTTGACATCTAAAGCAAAAGTGCATAGGCTGCTTGGGCGAAGAACAGGACCTTTCACATTACACAATTAGAACATTATGGTTCCACTTCAGTTGCCATGGCTGAATCCTGGGATTTGTGGTTGAGCAAAGAACTAGAGCTCAGTGGTTGAGGAGTCCACATTTCTATAGGTTGCAAATCCCAGGATACAATGTAGTGGAACCACGACAGTTAATGTGGGATCACAGTAGGGAAGTAATTCTTCGCTAAGTTTCTTTTCAAAGGAAGCATTGAGTAAATTTAGCCATTTTCTTCCAGCCAAAAGAAAGTCTTCAAAAACCATGTATTTTTCTCTCTTTCTGCATTAACAAACTTTATTAAATTGATAGGTCGAAATTCAAAATGACCTTAATAGATTAGAAAGCTGGGTGAAAGATAAAAAAATTAATTTCAGCATGGAGAAATGTAAGATACTGCACTTAGGCAGAAAAAATAAAATGCACAGATATAGGATGGGGGACACCTGGCTTAACAAGATGACATGTGAAAGGGATCTAGGAGTCCTAGTAGACCACAGGTTGAACATAAGTCAACAGTGTGATGCGGCAGCTGAAAAGGCCAATGCAATTTTAGGCTGCATCAATAGAAATATAATATCTAGATCAAGGAAAGTAATAGTGCACTCTATTCTGCTTTGGTCAAGCCTCACCTGGAATATTGTGTCCATTTCTGGGCACCACAATTAAAAAGGGATATGGACAAGTCAGAGTGTGTCCAGAGGAGAGCGACTAAAATGGTGAAGGGTCTGGAAACCACCAAGCCCTATGAGGAGAGGCTTAGGGCCAATGCAGACTGGCACTATAGGCCGGCCTGGGGTGAAGTTGGGGGTGGGGCAACTGCCCTGACTCCATTCCAATGTTGCCCCGATGCCGCGCACCTGTCCACATGCCGCATGGTGTCAGGACACCCTCCTAGCGCAGCATGCATACATGTTGCGCCAAAAGAGTGCAAAAGAGCTGCCACGGCAGCTCTAAGGTCGGCCTTTTGCTGTCCCCAAAAGGAGCAGTATTTTGCTGCTCTTTTGTGGGCAGCAAAAAAGAGGATAGTGGCCGTGGCGTGTGGTTTCCGTGGCCCCGATCTGCAGCTCCCAGGGGCGGCCCAGAGCTGCCCCAAACGGTCCGTCTGCATCGGCCCTTAGGGAGCTGGGTATGTTTAGCCTGGAGAACAGAGTGTTAAGAGGTGATATTATAGCCTTATTTAAATATTCGAAGGGATGCCATATTGAAGATGGAGCAAGCTTGTTTGCTGCAGCTCCAGAGAATGGGGCACAAAGGAATGGATGCAAACTAAAGGAAAAGAGATTCCATTTCAACATTAGAAAGAACCTCTTGATCGTAAGAGCTGTTTGGCAATGGAAGCTGCTCCCTCTGAGAGTGGTGGATTCTTCTTCTTTGGAAGTTTTTAAACAGAGGCTGAATGGCCATCTGTTGGGGGTGCTTTGATTTTGAGTTCCTGCATGGCAGGGGGGTTGGACTAGATGGCCCTTGAGGTCTTTTCCAACTCTATGATTCTATGATTGTATGATACTGTAAACAATTTTGTTTTCTAGGCAAAACCAGACTCTACTGTTCCAAAAACTAATTTTATCTTTGCTAACAAAGATTCATATCTAGCTGATAATCTAAGTTAAAAGAAATACCTTAAAAACATACTTTTGGGCAAGTGAAAGGATACAACAGAATCAAAGCAACATCTGGTATTTCTGTTCCAAAGAGATATCTTCTTTATGGAAAAAAAAATATTGATTGGGATTCATTCTGCACAAAATTCACACATGGTGGTCTTGCACAGAAACCTCCAACAAGCAGCCAGATCCACAATTATGCCATTACCCAATGGAGGAGGGACTGAATGTCAGAACCAGCAAACTCAGTTCCCAATAACCATAGAAAACAAAAAGACTTTTATTCCGGATACCAAGGCAGAAGTTTACAATCTGAGGTTCTGTGTCAGAACTGGGGATTGTTCCCCAAACCATAGAATCATAGAATCATAGAGTTGGAAGAGACCACAAGGGCCATCCAGTCCAACCCCCTGCCATGCAGGAACTCCCAATCAAAGCATGCCCGACAGATGGCCATCCAGCCTCTGCTTTAAGACCTCCAAGGAGGACAACCATTGCATAAGAATCCAAATCCTCCAGCCCCGCTTCCTTTGATCCCTTTGATCCTGATTAAAGCAACCTTTCGTGTCCCCTCTTCTCCCTCCTGTGTTTATCATTCAATTGCCCTAAGGAAGGAAGGAAAGCATCCCTACTTTGCAACCTGAATCCTCTTGCAGGAAAGGCAGGGTCATAAAACTATAAACCTTCACTCTGTTACCATTTGCCCCTCTGTTAATTCCCATGCCCCAAACACACACATGATTAATATACTTCCCATATCCATCCCCCCAGTAACTCATCAGGTTATCACAGCATTATATTGTTGTATCCTCATGCCATCATATCCTCATGCCATGCATATGGTTCTGACATCGATGTGCCATGGTCTAATGTGCCATGGGCACCAGTGTTCATCAGGGCACTACCCCCAGTGTGCATCTGGACACTGGCTAGGAAGTGATGGAGTACATCAGCAGCGCCTGATGTGTATCAGAAGTGTCCAAAGCATCTCAGAAGTGCTCAGTGCACCTTAGGAGTGCCCAGTGCATCCTGGAAGGGCTGAGTGTGCATCAGGAGTGCTCAGTGCACATCAGAAGAGTCCAGTGCACATCAGAAGAGCTCAGTGCATGTCAGAAGTGCCCAGTGAACATCAGGAGATCTCAGTGAATGCCAGAAAAACCTAATGCACATCAGAAGAGCCCAATGCAAACCAAAAGATCTCAGTGCACATCAGAAGTGGCCAATGCACACCAGAAGAGCTCAGTGAATGGCAGGAGTGCCCAATGAACATCAGAAACTCAATATGCATCAGAAATGTCCAATGCATGTCAGAAGTGTCCAGTAAACCTCAAAAGTGCTCAGTGTTTATCAGAAACACCCAATGCATGACAGAAGCGCTCAATATGCATCAAAAGTGTCCAATGTACATCAAAGGTACCCAATGCATGTCAGAAGTGCTCAGTATGCACCAGAAGAGCCCTGTGCACACACCAGAATAGTCCAATGCACATCAGATGTGCCCAATGGACATCAGAAGTACTGAGTGTGCTTCGGAAATGTCCAATGCATCTTAGAAGTGCTCAATGTGCATCAGAAGAGCCCAATGCACACCAAACATGCCTGATGCAGATTGGAACACTCTTGCTGGCCTCTTCATATACATCTTTGGAATTCACGACCAGGGTTTCATTGCAACATATCTAAGGATTTGTAGTTGCTTTGGGTCTCAAAAGGGCGAAAAGCAGGAAAATAAATAAATAAGCAAATATTATAAAGCTCTGCGTCATAGCTGGTGATGTAAAATCTCAGCCCCTCTGTTCTTGGGGTGTTGGACTTTCATAATGTGACTTATGAATATGAGCGTTGCATCAATTTTATGGCAAAATGCATGGCTAAGTTAGCTGAAATCAATACTTTCATTTAGGACTTAAGCAGAACCCAAACTTGTCCATTGCTCCTCCCTGCTTGTCAGCACTGCTTGTTCTGATCTTTGACTGTCTATTATTGATATTTCGAAAACCTGTCAACATTACCCCAAGGATACATGGCCTAGATGAGTGTGCCTGGTCCCCCAACGCCATTTGAAGAGAGATGCAACAGAGGATGAAACAGTAGGAAAGTGAGTCTTCATCCTGTATCCCACTTGGATACCCAGTAACCACCAGATGGCACTGGAGGTTCACTGGTCCAAACGAAGCCTTGAAACCACTTCTTCCACTTAGAAGACTTTGCCAGCCTTCCTGGGGACTCTTTTCCTTTGTGTGAGGTGGATTGCCAGCCTTCTCATCTCGAAATCCTATTTAGACGGTCTTTGTCATGAAATACATCGAACATCTCCAGTGGGTGCCGCAGAGTGAAGTCGTCTCGAGTCAATTTTCTCCTCGCTACAAAGCCAGCAGGAGAGAGGCGGATGTGGCACTATGCGCAGTGGCATCGCTAGGGTTGGCATCACCCGGTGCAGTAACTCATGGTGCTACCCCTCCATTGACCTCCTCCCATGCCACACCATACAGAATCCTTAGTAATGTCTTTTGTACTAGTGTTACTCATCAGTGGTGATCCCTGTATCTCATTGGTTGTGATGGCAATAGTTGTGACATAACCAACTAGCAAAATTAAAGTTATGCCTTTCAATTACAATATAATACACACAGCCTGGAGACCCAGCCTGGCGTAGTAGTTTGAATGCTGGACTAGGACTCTGAAGAACATACTCGGGAGTAGTTTGCATCCAATGCTTCATGTCCTAGTCCCTGGAGCAGCAGAAAACAAGCTCCTCAATATGGCACCCTTTCAAATACTTAAACAGGGCTATCATATCACATAATAATAAAATAATAATAATAATAATAATAATAATAATAATAATAATAATAATAATAATATATTTATACCCTGCCCCTCTGAGTGCAATTGGGGCAGCTAACAAATGTTAAAAATACAGGGTACAATCAAACCCCTATACCCTCCCCCCCTTAAAAAAAGTATTAAATCAACTAAGAATTAAAACCATACAGATTAAAACAAACATTAACAACATAGCCATTAAAGAAAAACAGCGGTTACATGTTGCTGAAGAGGTGGGCTAAGGAGAAGGTTCCTGGAGAGCTCCATCTCTTCACCTCTTAACCATCTTGACTCAGCTTCCTAAGTCGCTCCTCATAGGGCATGGTTCGATTCTCAGCTCAGCCATGAAAACCACCGGGTGACCTTGGGCAAGTTACACTCTCTCAGCCTCAGGGGATGGCAATGGGAAACCTCCTCTGAACAAAGAAAAGCCCATGATAGCTTCACCTTAGGGTTGCCACAGGTTGGTAATGACTTGAAGGCACACAAAAACAACAACAACAACAACAACAACAACAACAAATGCATTAACACGTACACAGTTTCATGTGGTTAAAGTGAAAGTTTGGCAAGATGTGATGTTTTAAAGAAAATGTAAAAAGAATAATTGGGCTCTGGTGCCACAACAAACTACAAATCCCAAGATTCCACAGGATGGAGCCATGGCAGTTAAACCAGTGTCAAATTGAATTAAGTCTGCAGTGTGGGAGCAGCCTTAGTGCAAGGTTAAAGTTATCCGAATAGGTTCAACTTCTTGGGTTAGTTCTTTAAAGCTGAATTAAAAGCCAAAGCAGATTCACCACCTTATGGACATGGAAGCCACTCGTGGCCACCAGACTAAGTTTGTGCTGAGCCTAGATTGATCAATGGCACTACACAGGGCTAAGTTGCCTTTCTTCCATCTGAAAGCCGCAAAACAGCGATACCACTATTGGGCCAACCGAAATGCACAAAATACATGCTGCAAGCTTTCAAAGCTCCACCGGCTTCCTCATCAGGCAAAGGCCTTCAAAGTCATACAGGAGAAAATAAAAATATGTTTTTCATCACAGGCTTGCATTTTGTCAAGATGTTGTTTTTCTGAGTTAAGATCGGGGGGGGGGGGGAGATGCAAAAGCCAGTGGAGGTTCAAAAGCTTGCAACGTGTATGTTGTGCATTTTGGTTGGTCCAATAAAGATATCACTGTTTTGTGGAATTAGGATGTTATTGTACGTTGCTGTATACCTACCCCCAGGATATGTTTTCTTCCATCTTGTTGTTTTCCCTACGGTTTCATTTCCTCCATCTTGTGCCTTGATAAACAAGAACCGGCTTAGAAAGGGGATCTCCTGCTGAGCTCCTCGAGAGTTTCCATTACAGGCGATTTGCATGTTGCTGCACAGACAAGTTTTGTTTCTTAATCAGTGCTTAAGCAATTAAATAATTACCATAAACACGGTTGCCAAAAGGCTCCTCTTCAATTGTTCGCCTTCTGGTTTGATCTTGGTGGCTTGATTCAGCTGCAGTGCCACAAAAGTTAAAAATATTTATATATCAATTCTTCCCGCACCCCCATCACCTTCCCAATGAATAAGTTGAAGTTTTTGGAATGTATAGCTCTATTTGGAGGATGGTTGGAGGACAACTTGGTTGTGTCTGGATTCTTCCACAGCTTGGGATGCAAAAATGGCAGAACGGCACGCTTTCCTTCCCCATCCTGGTGCCCCATCTCCAATGTTTAAAGACCTTCAAAGAGGAAGAATCTATCACCCTTGGAAGCAGTCTCTTCCACTTTGTTGTTGTTGTTCTTGTTGTGTGCCTTCAAGTTGTTTCCGACTAGCGGCCACCATAAGGCAAACCTATCATAGAGTTTTCTCAGCAAGATTTATTCAGAGGTTTGTCCTTGTCTTCTCTTGAGGCTGAGAGCATGTGACTTGCCCAAGGTCACCCAATGGGTTTCGTGGCTGAGCTGAGAATCGAACCCTGGTTGTACCCAGAGTTGTAGTCAAATACTCAAACCACCACGCCATACTGGCATAACTCTTATTCCCAGGAAGTTCTTTCTAATGCCAAGGTGGAAGCATCACCATCAACCATTTCTTGGAAATCGCTGACATTTCTTGGGCAAAAGAGCAGGACAGAAAGGAATGGGTGGGAACTGCTGAGCAGCAAGTTTTGAGAAGGCATTTTGACTTCCATCGAATCTTACGGAAGGGCTCACGAGGGCCATCAAGTCCATCCCATGCAACCATACACAAAGAACACCCCCCAAAAGACATCCATCCTACTTCTGTTTAAAGACCTCCAAAGGAAAAGAGTCTGCCAGCCTCTCAGGCAGACTATCCATTGTCAAACCCTAATGCTTAGCTGGAATTTCTTTGCTTGTCATTTGAATCCATTTGTTCATGCTCTAGGCTGCATCTGCACCACAGAATTAATAGTTTGACACTACAGTCGGCCTTCTCCATTTGCAACTTCAACTTTTCTAGTTTTGATTATTTGCGGAATTGATTAATCCCTAGGTCCTCTAGAGAGATTCTACTGGAAACTGACCATAGACTTGCACTGGAGATTACTAGAGAACTGGTTGGTGCAGCTTCTTTGGGAAGCAGGTATTCGAAATCCAGTGCATAAATGAAAATAATAAAAATGACTTAGCCTCCGTGGGTTTGCTAATCCTTTGGGAAAAGCCGTTTAATAAGTTAATGATGGCCATCACAGCTTTGACACCAGACTTGTAGCTTGGCAGCAGAAGAATGCAAACCTTGCTTGCAGAAGATCTCTGTGTTTATCCCTTCAGCTGAAGCAGGGCTGGAAGAGCTGTGGCCTGGTAGAGGATGCTGGACTGTAGTTCCCAGCAGCCTTGTCAGCCCAGCCAATGGTGAGGGATGCTGGGAATCCCTGTTCAAAAACATCTGGAAGGTCACAAGTTGTTGTAAAGTTAGATCCAACCTACAGCAGCCCTATAATTTTCCAAGAGCGCTTGTTCTTATCAGCCCTGGTCAGGTCTTGCAAACTCAGGGCTGTGGTTTCCATGACTGAGTCTCTCCATCTGTAATATGGGAGATTATCACTCAATGCTCCTCTCCCAATGCTTTGGCGGCTTTTTAAAAGCCCAAAAGAGCAACGATTCTTATCACATTACCACGCAGTTGCAAACTGATAACAGGTTGTCCATGAATCTTATCACACTACTGCTCCCTTTATGCATCAGCTATCCCAGATTAAGCAGTAAAGTAGTCTTGTCTTTGGCAGTGTGTGTGTGCGCACGCAGTGAAAGCCCTTTAAATCCCATTTTTACTGCCCCAGATGAAATGGTTGCCTCATCAGCACTAAGATCCCATTGCTTTCAATGGGAATGGTGTGTATGTGTGTGTATGTATATATGTGTCTGTGCAGTGAAAGCCCTTTAAATCCTCTTTCTTCTGTCCAAAATGGATTGCCTCCTCAGTAGTAAGAAGTCTCACCTATTAGAAATAGGATCCGGGTGCAGTGAAACCAGTTTAAATCCCTTTCTCTATGAATTACCCTTGAATGACCCATGGCACATACTTCAATAAGGGGTTAACTGCACGATTGACAGCTATTCAATGGGATTTTCCCATCCATTAAAAGCAGCGGCAGAAGCACAGATTGACTACAGGATACCTACTGCCTAACCACAATGTGGTGCAATAAAATCTATTGATTACAGTTACAATCCCACTTCTATCCTACTATTCAAGAACAGTGTGATAATCTCCATGGTCTCCTCTTTTCCTCATGTGTTCAATTTTGCTGGATATTATTGCCTTTCCAATGAGTCATGCAGCCTCAGGATATGTCCAAAGTATGACAGTCTCCGTTGTGCCATTTTGGCTTCTAGGGAGTGTTTAGGTTATAGCCTCCAACATTTCATGGATGAAAAGCAGGACAAATGTGGTTGAGCAACATAAGAGTGCAGTCAAAAGGGTCTGGCCAGGCAACAAGAGAGGGAAAGTTATTAATGGGGAAGAATGCATAAAAGTATTATTTTAAGTAGAGGAACCTTGGAATTTACGTAAGTTTAGGAAAGCCTGAAAAAAGGAGAAAAACATGTCCAGGAAAGAACAAAACTCTTCCTACTCCTCTCCTCTCCTCTCCTTTTTTTCTTCTTCCCTGCTGAATTAGTTAGGGACAAATTACTTTTGCATTTCAAACTCTGCTTCCAGCAGTTGAAGTAAGCAGAGGATGAAGGATGAAAGTGGAGGAGATGAGAGAAACTGGGACATTTTCAATGTAGCTGAGAAAGTGGGACAGCAGAGGATCAACTGGGGCCTTCCTTGCTTCATATTCCTCATATTTAGGTGGACCATTTTCTTGCAATTTGAATCTGTTCCACTCTAGGATTCCAGCCCTTGTTGTCATGCCTCTTGCACTGTTCTCCAGTGACAGTTGCCTTTGCTTTTCTGACTATTTTCATATGCACTTCTTGATCCCAAGATAGAAATGCTAACTGACCAGGAAAAAAAGACATGGCCCAGCTGCTTTGTTCGTTTGCTTCTAGGCTGTTGGCCAGAGTTGTTGGTGGAAAGCCAAAATCTGGGTCTACTTGTCAAATGTATCTTTCTAAAAACAACAACAATGAAAAACAAAACCAGTGATGAAGCTGGGTCTGTCTTGACTGATCATGTCATATTCTTGAAAAACAGGAGGCATGATTGCTAACTTTCTTCCCCCGGCAGAATAAGCCCTTGTGGCATGCAACTAGTTTGTCCAATGCATTGTGGACTGGAGATCATGAAACCTTATGCTAAATAAAACTCGGTAGGCCAGATCCCCATCTGAACTTGGAAGCTAAGCAGGCTCAGCCCTGGTTAATACTTGGATGGGAGGTTGCCAAAGAATACCAGGTGCTGTAGGTGATATTTCAGAGGGAGGAACCTGCAAAACTACCTCTGAGAATTCCTTGCCTTAGAAAACCTGATTTAGTGCAGGCCTAAGTACCCTGTGGTGTAGTGATTTGAGTGCTGGACTACGGCTCTGGAGACCAGGGTTCGATTCCCATCTTGGCCATGAAACCCACTGGGCAAGTCACACTCTCTCAACCTCAGAGGACGGCAATGGCAACCCCCACTGAATAACTTCCTGACAGTAAGAGCTGTTGGACAGTGGAAGATGCTCCCTCGGAGGGTAGTACTTTGGAAGTTTTCAAACAGGCTGAATGGTCACCTATCACAGGGAGGGCTTGAATTGTGTTTTCCTGCATGGCAGAAAGGGGTTGGACTGGATGCCCCTGGTCCCAACTCTAGGATTCTATGGTATCATACACATGTGTAGGTTTCTCTCCAGAAGTAGTTGGACTTCTCCCCGCCACTCACTGTTTCCTTGTTGCAATCTCCTCCAGTCATTTAAGGCCTTTTGGAGAGCAGGGGTGGGTAGCCAGACTCCTATAGATGACATCAGCTGGCATCCTGTTGTTGGCATGTACAGGGATAAGTTATCCTTATGTCTATATATGTCTATCTATGGTTGCTGTGCAGGTTAGTATTCCTTTTCTCCCTCCATAAAGACCAAAGGCCTCTCCACACCTACCAAAAAGCTGATGAAGACCCATCATTCCATGTCTTCTGGAGGGCAGGAGAAATATCACAGATGCATCTGACTGTGTCTCCATAGCCAGAAGTGAAATGATTGCCCCAGCTGCTGAGCTATCCAAAGGATCCTGGTGGATCTCAGTGGACGATATAATCGCTTCACATCTGGCTATAGGAACTTTGCCAGACACTTCTGTGATTTTCCTGGTTCTCCACCACACATAGAATAGCCATGGGGAGCAGCCTCAGCAACTCTATAAATAATAGGTCTAGGGAGTCATAAATGGCTCAATGTAATGTAGTTCCACATGTGGAACTACTGTGCTACACTGAGCCATGCCTCTAAAGCAGTGATTCCCAAACTCTGGCCTTCCAGGTGCTTCAGACTTCAGTTCCCAGAATCCCAAACTATTGGCCCAGATGGATGAGGATCCTGGGATTTGGAAGTCCAAAACACCTGGAGTACCAGAGTCTGGGAATCACTGTTGTAGAGGTCTCCTGTGGATCTCTGTAGAAGATGTCCTCTGCCTACATCAGTCTATGCTACAAGAACATAGCTAGATGCTTCTCCAGGTCTCCTTGTTCTCCATTAGTAAAAGAAGACTCTTATCTATCTATTTATTTTTTACTCCATGCATTGAGGCTAACATTGCGTAATGGTTTGAGTAATGGACTATGACTCTGGAGACCAGGGTTCAATTCCCAGCTCAGCTATGAAACCACTGGGTGACCTTGGGCAAGTCACACACTCTCAGCCTCAGTAATAGTAAAGGCAATAGTAAATGTTGTCTGAACAAAGCTTGCTAAGAAAACCCTTAGGGTCTCCAGACGTTGGAAATGACTTGAAGGCAGACAACACACACAGACACATCTGAGAAAGTACTCAAGTCTATGAAAGCTCATGCTACTGGGTTCTTTCTTCCAGTTAGACTTAAAGGTGCCACACAAGATCCCTCTGCGTCTTACTTTTTTATTGTAAGAGTTTTTTGACAGTTGTATCAATTGCCTTGGAAGTTGGTGGACTTTCCATCTTTTGAGGTCTTTAAACAAAGGTTGAGTGATGAGCTTCTTTCAGGAGTTCTTTAGTTTTGCATTCCTGCCTGGGAGGGGGTTAAACCATTCGGCCTTTTTGGTCGAAGATTAAAATTCTCTAAAATTCTGTGGTTCCATAATTTGTTCCATATTTGTGCAGGAATCCACCATGGAAGCATCACTAATGAGCTGATGTTCAGTTTCTGTTTAGAAATGTGTATGAAAGGATTTGGGTTTACACACTCTTTCTTAGCCTGACCTACCTCACAGGGTTGCCATCTTGAGCTCATTGGAGTAAAGGTGGAAAATAAGTGGCACAAATAAACAATCACGTCAACAAGATTAAAGGCCAGCAGCCCTGATGTGAAATCAATTTGACTTGACTTTATGCAATGCATTATCGTAAGCCATTTAGGGGACCCCAAAT
>CM034708.1:3852874-3864903 GCA_020142125.1 Phrynosoma platyrhinos
TTCAGCTGTATATCTTTACTCTTTAGGATTTTGTCTAGTTCTTTCATGACTGCCCTTCCCATCACTAATCTTCTTATTTCTTGACTGCTGTCTCTGTTCTGATCAATGTTTGATCCAAGGTATGGGAAATCTTTAACTATTCTTATTTCCTCATTATCTAGATTGAATTTATGTAAATCCTCTGTGGTCATTATTTTTGTTTTCTTTAAGTTTAACATTAGCCTTTGTACTTTCTTCTTTGATTTTCTTTAGTAGTTGTTCCAAGTCTGTGATGTTTTCCACCAGTACTATGGTGTCATCTACATATCTTACGTTGTTGATGTTCTTCCTCCTTTCTTCACTCCTCCTTTTTCTGTTTCCTAGCCTGCTCTTCATATGAAATTTTCTACATATATGTTGAACAGATAGCATAAAAAGATGCAACCTTGTCTGACCCCTTTGCCAACTGGGAACCATACTTTCCACTTGTATTCATGGAAATAGTGCCCCTTTATATAAAATGACAAAAGCAAAATTTGCTTTTTGGGATTTACAGTATATATTTTATAGAAATATTTTCAAACTGTGCATGGTTGCATCCATGGATAAGGAATCTGTGGATACAGAGGACTGACTGCATTTTGATCACTGCTGAGGAAGAAATTTACAACCTCCCTCATGAAATAACCAGATCTTCCACAGGATCACTCTTCTTGCAGTAGGTCCCTTTGACATGTGCCTTGATTATATTTCATTTGGATTTTGGTAACACACTGTACATGGGGATGCCTTCAAAAACTTTGGCTGCATCTGCACTGCAGAAACAATGTAGGTTTCCAAAAATAAAAGACAAACTCATAAAAAAAACCCTCATAAAATTCAATGTCTATAAACCTTTAGCTCCCATTAATATTTCAACAATTTCCTTATGCAGTTAACTCATAAAAACAATTCAAACACCATTAAATTATATCCTAATGACAGTCTATTTCATCCATAACAGATTGACACCACTGTCTTCGAAAACTTTGGCTGCATCTGCACTTCAGAAACAATGCAGTTTGACTCTGCTTTAACTGCCATGCCTCAATGCTATGGAATTCTGGGATTTGTAGTTTTGTGAGCTATTGAGCCTTCTCTGCCAGAGAACTCTGGTGCCCCCAAAAATCACAAGTCCCAGAATTCCATAGCATTGAGCCATGGCAGTTAATGCAGTGTCAAACTGCATTATTTTGGACTAAAACCCAAAGCGGATCCAGGGCCCCCTTGACATGGAAGCTGCTAGTCTTACCAGCTGCAATCACTTTGTGCCAACTCCCTGCTTCTTGGAAAAAGTGATAGAGGAAGGGTTGGTAATGGAAGAATTTAGAAGACAAGCTCTTTTAGTCCAAAGTAATGAGTTACAGTTCATTAGGAAGTTCCTCAGATGTTTGAACGGGGATAACAGTTTCTTATCACACGGCATGGCTTAATTGACTTACCTAATAACAGAATGTTTGCATTATCAGCAACAGTTTTTAGAAATTAACAGTATTAGTACGGCAATTGTCATTCGATCAGTACTTCTTCATTTCATTTCCCTTTCACCTTACTCTCTACATCAGTCCACCTCCTGCTGTGGATACTGTACATACACCTGAAATTACAGATAAACCTTCACACATGTAGAATCATAAAAGCCTAGAGTTGGAAGGGGTCCCCCTGAGGCCATCCGGACTAACCCACTGCTCAATGCAGGGTCTCCAGCTAGAGCATCTCCAGGAGGCAGCTTTTTATGCCGCTTCTTTTTGAAGATGTCCAGAGAAAGAGATCCCACCACCTCTCTAGTCAATTGTCCCATGGCTGAATTGCTGTTACCATCAAGAAGTTCCTTCTAATAGTCAATTGAAATCTACCCTCCTGTAACGCAAAACCATTAGACTCGGATCTTCCCTTGTGGCAGTGGATAACAAACCTGCTCCCTACTCTCTGTGACAGCTGTGACAGGTTTGCCTTAGGGTTTCCATAAGTCAGAAATGACTTGCAGGCATGCAACAACAGTCTTGTCACTGTATTCTTTTTACCAGGTTGAACATGCTCATCTCCTTTAAACTATCCTCATAGGTTTTGGTCTCCATATGTCTTATCATTTTTGTCGCTCCTCTCTGAACCTGCTCCAACTTGTTTATATCCTTATTAAAATGAGGCCCTGAGAACTGAGCACAATGCTCTGGATGAGGCCCGACCAACTCAGAATATACTGGGATTAGTACTTTCCTTGACTTGGAAACTATGGTTCTATTAATGCAGGCTAATATATTATTTCATACGGCTGACTCATGTTCAAGTTATGATCAACAATGATTCTAAGGCTCTTTTCACATGCAGTACTGCTAAGCCTAATATTTCTCTATATCCTATATATTTGACTGTATCCTGTACCTGTGCATTTGTTTATTGTGGCTCAGATGTAGAATTTTGCATGTGTATTTGTTGAATTTCATGCTATTAGTTCCAGCCCATTTTTCTAGTTTATCAAGGTCTTTTTGAATTCCGTTCCTATTTCCCAATGTGTTAGCCGTCCCTTCCAATGTTTTATCTTCCACAAACATTATAAGGACTCCTTCTGCCCCATCATCTAAGTCATTTATAAAAATACTGAAGAGTGATGGCCCTAGGACCGAACCTTGCAATACTCCACTGGGAATGTTCCTCCAGTTGGAAGTGCAACCATTGACAACTCTTTTAACATGGCTTTACAACCAATTATAGATCCATTGGATCAGGTAGACTGCAGTCCATGAAAACCCACGTGATAATGGAGCAATGGTGGCTGTTGTTGTTGGTCTGTGCCTTCAAGTCATTTCCAACTGATGGTGACCTTAAGGCGAAGCTATCATGGGGTTTTTGTGAAAAGATTTGTTCAGAGGAGGTTTGCCCTTGTCTTCCTTGGAGGCTGAGAGAGTGTGATGTGCATGGCCAAGTGGGGAATTGAACCCTGGTCTCCAGAGTCATAGCCCAATGCTCAAACCATTACACCATGCCAAAGTGTTCAACACTTTGGACAGCTATTTTAAAGTTCTGGCTGAAAACTCAGAGCAGATTCACTATCCCACTGATATGAGCTGTATCCCACATCAGTGGGGTAGTGAATCTGTTCTGGGTTTTTAGCCTGAACTTTAAAGTAGCTATCCAAAGTGCTGAACACCACCCTCAAAATGGAGTCCAGGGTTTTGAATAGCTTCCTTAAAGTTCAGAGCAAGCCTGGAGCTAGTTTCCCATCCCACTGAATGGTTGCACCTCTCATCTCCAACACAAGGATCTATGTGCAGAGGTCTCTGTGCATTCAAAACTTGCCAGGTGGCACCAAGAAGCTGGACTTTTCTGGCATTTAGATGTTCCCCACATCCTGAGTTCGGAAAGTTTGAGGAAGACTGTTCACATCTCCAACTGGCTGCAAACGGTTCCTCTTCCCTTCCGCTGCTGCATTCGGAAGACAAGAGGTTTCCAGATCATTAAGGAAAACATCCCTAGTCATTAAGGAACATTAATATTCCTTTGTCAAGTTTCTGAGTGCCCATTAGTCTGCCAGGCAAAAGCATAGCGAAAAAACGATCCAGGTTAATCAAGATAGCAAAACTCCTTGCATTATTAAGGACTGAAATTGAGATCCCCCAAGATCTTATTCTTAGGAAACTAGGAGCCTCATTCTTGATACAGAGAAGTGGTGGAGGAAAGGGGATTCCCAGGAGAAAGAAGTTGGAGGCGCAGATGGATGGTGCTACCGTAGAGTTCAGCCTTGCGGTCCTTTTTAAAGACCTAAAATTCACTTTCTTTGTAGCCTCAAGATGTGTTGGATCACAACAACCCTCCTCCCCAGCCAACACGGCGAAAGATTGACCTAACACCTGTTTCCTACCAATCCTGTGTGCTCAAGGGAGATATTTCAACGAGATGCTTGGCAATACTAAGACACAGAGGCTAGAATCTTGGGGTGCCTCTACACTGAAGAAACAATGCCATTTGACACCACTTTAACTGCCATGGCCCCATCTTACAGAACCCTGAGATTTGTAGTTTTTTTTTTTTTAGATATCACCTCTCTCTGGCTGAGAAGGCTAGAGACCTTGTAAAACTACAAATTGCAGGACTCCATATGAGGGAGTAACATTTGGTATTAACAATGCAAAGCTTGTCTTCTGAAATCTTGAAGAGATTAAACAAAAATGCCTAGCCACCTTTATGCATGCAGAAGATCCCAACAGGAGTCTATATCTGGTCTATATCTAAGGCTAATTCCAACTAGAGTAGATCCATTGAATAAAAGGATTTACATAGGTTTTGGCTCACCATTCAAGTATTGACTCAATGGGTCTATTCTAGTTGATGCTAATCAATAAGATCAAGGTCTATATCAGGGGTAGGCAACCTTTCCCCTTTAAGGGCCAAGGGACTTCAGCTCCCAGAATCCCAGGAGCTATTGGCCAACATGGGACTATTGGCCAACATGGGACTATTGGCCAACATGGATGAGGCTTCTGGGAGCTGAAGTCCCTCGGCCCTTAAAGGGGAAAGGTTGCCTACCCCTGGTCTATATCTTCACATATAGATATGTGAGACAGCCGGTGTGACATAGTGGTTTGAGTATTGGAAAAGGACTCCAGAAAGCTAGGGTTCAAGTCTCAGTTCATGGAAACTCACTGGGTGGCCTTGGGGAAACTCACTGGGTGGCCTTGGGGAAGTCACACACTCTCAGCCTCAGAGGCAGGCAATGGCAAACCTCTTCCAAATAAATAAACATGACCAAGAAAACTCAAAGGAGTCAGAATTGATTTGAAGAGATGTAGCAACAACAACAGGAATGTATGTGTGTGTAATGTCTGTATATCTGTTTACAGCACGTTTGTTTGTCCATCTCTCTACAAAAATCACAACACTGTTGTTGTTGTGCTAGCCCATACATACACCAAAAATGATATATACACAAAATCATACCACTGTGAACACTTGTACTATCTCATGCAAACTCTCTCTTTCTTTGTCTCTTTTACTATGCTCCAGTAATGCTCTGATATGTTGTCAAAACTTTCACTGACAAATATAAATGACTCTCAGTGTCTCAGCCACAAGGAGGAATTATATCTTCCAGATCCACAAGCAGTGCTGCGTGGCTTTCTTGCAGTGTTAAGAAAACAAGGTTTTCCTCTTGATATTGATAAAAATCCAGCATTGTATATAGATACTGCTGAATTAAAGTGGGGGGCAGCTTCCCGAAAAGCTAAAATGGGGCTTTCCATTTTTACATCTGTGATTCTGCAAAAGGGTTGAGGAATGGTTTAGTTTGTAATCCGTTGGCTCAGATTATTTGCATGGCTAGCACAGGAAGCATTACCGACAATCTCATGATCTTCCTTTGCACTTAGAGTGCATCTGCACTGTAGAAACAATCCAGTTTGACACCACTTTAAATGCTTTAACTCCATCCTATGGAGTTTTCATCGAATCATTGAATCAAAGAGTTGGAAGAAATCCCGAGGGCCATCCAATTCAACTCCCTGTCATGCAAGAAGACATAATCAAATCACAAATCACAATAAAGATATGATCAAAGCTCCCCCAACAGATGGCCATTCAGCCTCTGTTTATCTTGGGATTTGTAGTTTTGTAGTCTTTAGCCTTCTCTGATGTTGACTCACTTTTCAGTAATTGATTCAGCGGGTCAAATCAGAACTACCCAACAGGATTCCAGCGAATGAGTTGCAAGACTTTGTGGATTTTTGCATATATCTGTCTATCTATCTATCTATCTATCTATCTATCTATCTATCTATCTATCTATCTATCTATCTATCTATCTATCTATCTATCTATCTATCTATCTATCATCTATTCTTAATGTGAACATTTATCTGTGTATTTTGCCCCAGGAGCACATTTCTCCCTCTTCACTAAAGTGGTTCTGCATTTGCTCTCAAGCAGTTATACCAGGTGTACTCCTTTTCCCAGACATGTCCTACATTTCACCTTCTCTCCAGGAGGAATTCCAAAATGTCCTCTATTCTGAGCATGACTAAGAAGCATGAATCTAAATTTATATGAGTGTTTTAAGATTTCATATTGCAATGTCAGACTTTTTTTTTTTGATGTCCTATATTTTGCAGTTGCCTTATCCTCCTTTGCAGTTAGGACATTTGTTCACCTTGAATTGTATGCATTTTGACCATTCACATTTTGTACATTGCATTGTGAGCATTTTAGTTGTCTGAAATGGCCTGTAAACGTGCAGATTAACAAGGTGAGGTGCAATTCTTTCAACATTTCTCAGATGTATAAGAAATTACCAGCCCTACTTTCTTTGAGACTATTGAATCCTGAGGAGGGAAAGCATTTCATGTATCTCTGGGATCCTATTTCTAGTCTGCAAAGACCTCAAGGGATCTGCAATGTTCCAAGATCCCTAAATGTTTATTTATTTTTTTTTTTTTTGCAGCTGAAAATTAATCCTAATTGAGTAAAAATTTGCTCAATCAACTTGAAAAATATGAAGGTTTTGGGTCCTTTGGACTCCACTAGCTCCTAAACTCTGGGAAAAGGTTGGAATCATCTGCATTTTGAAAGATGGTTGAGATCAGAAGCGATGCAACATCATGTCTGGTCACAGTGCGGCTGCATCTGCACTGCAGAAATAATCCAGTTTGACACCACTTTAACTGATGTGGCTCAATCCTATGAAATTCTGGAAACTATAATTTTCTGAGAAGTTTAGCCTTCTCTGTCAGAGAGCTCTTATGCCACAACAAACTACAGTTTCCAGAATTCCACAGCATTGAGCTATTGTGGTTAAAGTGGTGTCAAGCTGGATTATTTCCGCAGTGTGGATACAACCTGGGAGTGATAATGCAATCTGTGGTGGTGGGGGGATAGTAACGCTCCATAGTTACCCATCCCTGATCTAATGCAACAAAATTCTTTGTTAACCCTAGTTTCATCCCCCAAATCTTCCAAATTTCTTCAAAATGCATATCAGAATTATGATGCTGTGCTATCCACACAGTCCTATCCAAATGATTTTGAAATCATTAGTTTTTAGAAATCATTAGAAATCATCTGACTCAATTGTTTTTCATGTGTCTGCTTTTTAACTGATGCTACAGCTCTTTTAATTTGTGACATACTTCTAGTTGGCATTCGTGTTTTTAACTGTGTTGTGTGTCTATCTAGGGCTGTGTTTTAATCTGTTATTCCATGTCTTGATCTGTATGGCTAGTTAATGCAGGTTGAATCCCCCTTATCTGAAATGCTTGGGACCAGAGGTGTTTGGGAATTTGGTTGGATTTTTTTAGATTTTGCAATATCTGTATTTGCATATAAGTACAGTGTGGTATGAGATCCACTGTGGTGTAGTGGTTTGAGCATTGGACTAAGACTCTGGAGACAAGGGTTCCAATCCTGGCTGAGCCATGTAAGCCCACTAGGTGACCTTGGGAAAGTCACACTCTCTCAGCCTCAGAAGATGGTAATGGTAAAACCCCCTCTGAAGAAACTTGCCAAGAAAAACCCATGATAGGGTTGCCTTAGGGTTGTCATGATGGAAATGACTTGAAGGCATACAATAGCAGCAGCAACATGATGGTTGTATCTACATTGCAGAATCAATTCAGTTTGACACCTCTAAGTGCCATGGAATTCTGGTATTTGTAGTTTGGTGAACTACTTAGCCTTCTCTCTCTCTGGTGCCACAACTAACTACAAATCCCAGGATTCCATAGCATGGAGCAGTTAAAGCATTGGCAAACTGGATTATTTCTTCAATGCAGGTGCCAGCCAATGATATATTTTGGAGATGGAGCCCAAGTTTAAACACAAAATTCATTTATGTTTTGTATACATTTTATACACATAGCCTAAAAATAATTTTATACAATATTTTAAATAACATCATGCATGAAACAAAGTTTGTGTACAATGAATCATCAGAAAACAAGGGTGTCATTATCTCAGATACCCATGAAAATCACTTTGGCTTCTGGAATACAGTGATCCCTTCCTATCCACAGATTCTTTATCCACAGATTCAACTACTCATGGTTTGAAAATATTTTTTAAAAAATTCCAATAAGCAACCCTTGATTTTGCCATTTTATATAAGAGACACAATAACAACAATTTTCATCCATCTCTCCCCATGGATCAAGCTGGGGGACACCAACAATTAACAAACAACATCAGTTAAAACACACCTCAGTTTAAAAGGACAAATAAGATGTACACATGTTAAAACAATCCACATCTAAAATTCATCATTTAAAATTCATAATGTAAAAATCATCAGAATAAGCCATTTTACTATGCCGGTTGAATTGAATGGAACTTGAGCATCTGTGGATTTTGGCATCCACAGGAGATCCTGGGACCAAACCCCAATGGATACCAAGGGCCCACTGTATTTCAGATTTTGGGACTCTACATAAGGGAGACTCAGCCTATATCATCATCAACATCATCATCATTATCATCATCATCACTCTATCCCTCTCCTGGTCATGATCCTGTCCTATGGTTTGTTATGATAATTGGTTTGATATAAAGACCCCTTTGGGTCTCTGTCATAGCCCTAGGCTGGAAGGAGCCTTCACCACCATGAGCTCAAAGCGTCACATCTGCATTTACAACCATTTGCAGATCAAAAAGGCCAGGCTTAGGAGCTGCAAAGCAGGACATTCACACCTAGAAGATTCATGAGTGACAGCCAGGATGTGTCCAGTTAAAGAGGAGATAACATCAACATCCTATCTCCCCTCTTTTGGAAACTATCTACTTCATAGCATAGCAATCTGAATGCTTTGATATACAACTCTTCGCCTCAGCCTAGGATTAAGGGTATAAATGCTTCCCAAAATCTCAGGCATGGGGGGTCTGGACAGATTTCATGATGACACTGTACAATTGTGATCCCTGACTACAGTCACCAGCTCTGTCCTTTTTCCTTTCATAATGGCTGAGTCTGTTTCTCTTAATTCATCATTGGAGCAACCTCCTTTCAGGTAATTATCACCATTATAAAGCCTTGTGTTCTCTATCTAAGCTAACTACTTTATGCCTGAGTTCTTGTGTGTGTGCATGTATGTTAGGGTGTTTTTGTATGTTTGATCCTCTGTGTATGTGTGAGCTTGCTTATTGATTTATTTTTCTCTCTTAATAAAAGTATCATTCTTTTGGAAAAATGCTGTCTCTCCAGGAACTGTTCCCTCTATCCCCCTGCATACAATGTATTCTGATCCTATTTATTATTTTGAGCTAATTATAAATTCCCTAAGGTCAGGTTCTTATTACAGGGTTTTTGTATGAAGAACACTTCAGTCTGATAATGTGAGCCGCCACCTGCACTGGCCAAGTTCAGCCCAGCTCCAGGTTGACTCCATCCGAAAGAAGGACCTTGTCAAGACTGTTGACATGAGAATGAGAACTTTAATTTGGCTCTAACAAGGAACTGACATGTGGCCCTTTTCTACCCTGGATTTTGCTTAATGGATATAAAATGAACGGTTATTTGGCAAATGGGCCTATTTTCTGCTGGGCATGAACTCACGGCTTTTATTTTTGTCTTTCTCCTGCAAATAAAGGAAGACTAACACCAGAAGATGAAAGTTGAGTTATTGTTCAGGCTTTGGGTTGCGTTCAAACTATTTTCCCCTCACCTTATATCCCTCAAGCCCTGGAGGATTTGCATGGAAATGCTCTTTACCTCCCTGTGCGATTTCTCAGTCCAGTATTGCGCTATTACGGATATACAGGTAAAGCTCAGCTTAGCCTCGATGGAGTCATTTAGTGTGCAGTTTTATTGGTGTTCTTTTCCCCTTGTGTGCACATTCGGTACTTTTTCATTGTAATAAGAGCCAGGAGGGGGAGAAGAAGAAGAAGAAGAAGAAGAGAGTAAGTGCCTCGGCCACATTTGATGTGCACTTAGAAAGCCTTGTATTTTCTCTGTCTTTCCTTCTCCCCTTGGAATCAAATAGAAAGAAATCAAGTTAAACAAGATGCCAGGAAGGAGCACCAAGGCATCTTTATTCAGAAGAGATTCTGATTAAGATATGCCAGGATGCTTTGATTCTCTCGCTTCTCCCATGGCTGACCCACATCTCATCCGGCATCACTCAGTGAACTTGAACAATATCAGTGAAAGAAATTAAATAGCGCTGCACCAGAAAAACGCGACGGGGATGAAAGCGGCACAATAATCGGAAAACTACTCATTGGTTTGGACAGGCTGTCAGAAGCATTGCCTATCAATTGAACACCGTTGCTTTATCAGTTTTCAAAATGGGCTCTTTGTTGCTGAGGAATCATTGCTATTTTTCCCCACGATTCGGGTTGCAAAGGCTGCAAACCGTACTGATGAATGAGTGGGTGTCCACAGGAACGTCAAGAATGTGCTTCTACATCTGGCTAAAGGTCTCTGCAGGTCTAGCATTTTGTTTCCAAGCAAATTCCAGGAAGAAAAGAAAGAAAAAGGTGGGAACATAGCTATGGCAAAGAAAAGGAGATCATATTAGACAAGCTTAGATTAATAGAATCCTTGGAAGGGACCTCAAGGGTCATGCAGTGCACCCCCATTCTGCCATGCAGGAAGACACAACTTAAGCACTCCTGAACAATGCCCATCCAATATCTGTTTAAAGACCTCCAAGTTGAAGAGTCTGCCATCCTCTAAGGCAGGGGTAGGCAACCTTTCCCCTTTAAGGGCCGAGGGACTTCAGCTCCCAGAATCCCAAGAGCTATTGGCCAACATGGGACTATTGGCCAACATGACTGAGGCTTCTGGGAGCTGAAGTCCCTCGGCCCTTAAAGGGGAAAGGTTGCCTACCCCTGCTCTAAGGCAACCCATTCCACTGTTGAAGAATAATTGTGAAAGCTGATCCATTAGAATAGAACTGGGAATGTTATCCAACCCACACTACAAAAACAATCCAGTTTGAGACAGCTTTAACTGCCCTTGCTCAGTGCTAGGGAATCCTGGGAACTGTAGTTTGTTGTGGGACCAGAACTCTCTGACAGAGAAGGCCAAATAGCTCACAAAACTACAGTTCCCAGAATTCCCTAGCATTGAGCCAGTGCAGTTAAAGCAGTCCCAAAGTGGATTATTTCTGCAGTTTGGATTGGACAAAAGTTATTAGTTGCAGAAGAACCAGCATGGAGTAGTGGTTTGCGTGTTGGAGTTGGACACTTGGAGACTAGGGTTTGAATCCCTGCTCCTCCCTGGAAACCTACCATTTCAGAATGTTTTTAGCTGCATTGTTTTAATATAGTTGCTTTCGGTCCCTTCTGGGGGAAAAGTGGGATATAAATAAAATAAAATTGAAAAAATAAATACCTTTGTGGACTTCCTGTAGGCATTTGGTTGACCCATACGGAATGCAGGAGGCTAAGGAGATTATCACACTACTTTTAAAACACATTAAAAGGAGACTTCTTCACCTGAATTGAAGTAAAATTTGGGCTGCATCCAAATGCTAACTTTCCACTAGAAACATGGCTGCCAAAGCGAGTTAAGTCCGCTGGTCTGAATTTGGGCTGCATTCTGATGGCGCGATTTTTAACCTTTGTAAGGTGATTTGAGTCTCTGTTCAAAAGAAGGTGATTGCTTGTGTCGCTAACTGGCATCAAGTCAACTTCAATGTATGGCGACCCTTTGTATGAGAGATCTCCAAGTTGTCCTGTCATCAACCACTCTACTCAGATCTTGCAGTCTCGGGGCCATGGCTTCCTCAATGCAATTTCCCTCTTTTGCTACTGTTTTCTACCTTACCAAATATTTCCCCCCCTAGTGAGTCATGTCTTATCATGATATGGGACCTTATCACACGGGGCTCAATGCAGACAGAATGCAAACGAAATCCCGACCTAATACGTATTATTTTTCTGTGCGTCCACACGACGTCGCACAGAACCCCGACAGAACCCCGACAAAATGCGTGAAGAACCGAGAGCTTTTGTATTTCGGTTTGTTCAGGAATTGCAATCGTGCGACGGGAATCATTTCGCTTTTAAAGTAGGTATGAAAACCCAATACG
>CM034708.1:3871938-3887107 GCA_020142125.1 Phrynosoma platyrhinos
TTATTTAACTTTAAGATTCATTAAGGGGATCAAATGGATAGGCCCGCCAGAAGAGTTCTGTCTTAAGTGCCTTCTTAAAGGCTTCTAACGTAGTAATAAAACGGATCTCTTCTGGTAGGCTGTTCCATTACTTGGGAGCTGCAGCCGTGAATGATCTCTGGGAAGTAAATCTTAGTCTAGATTTATAATAATCTAATAAATTCTTTCTGGATGTTCTGAGAGTGCAGGGCGGATTGTGCGGGGAGAAGTGTTCCTTCAAGTAACTTGGACCCAAGCCATGTAGGGCTTTAAAGGTAATGACCAACACTTTGTACTACACCCAGAAGCTAATCGGCAGCCAATGAAGAGCTTTTTAATACAGGTATAATATGGTCTGACCTAGATGTTCCAGTGACCAGTCTGGCTGCCGCGTTTTGAACCAATTGGAGCTTCCGAACGTGGTACAGAGGTAGCCTCATGTAGAGAGCATTACAGAAATCCAAACGAGAAATTACCAGGGCAAGTACTACTGCTTCAAGGTCCCTTTGGTCCAGGTAGGGACGCAATTGGCGAATCAGCTGAAATTGATTCCAAGCACCCACTTGAGATGACAACTGTAGAGATGAATCCAGGAGTACTCCCAAATTGTGCACTTTGTCCTTTAGGGGAAGTGTGACTCCATCCAGGACTGGTTGACAAAGCTCCTTTCCTGGACCAGGGGTACCTATCGTGAACACCTCTATTTTCTCTGGATTCAGCTTGAGTTTGTTTTCCCTCATCCAGCCCATTATTGACCCAAGGCAGGCATCCAGAGGAGCGATGCCATCCTTAGTCACCGCAGTGGTCAGAGACATGGAGAAATAGAGTTGGGTGTCATCAGCATATTGATAACATCGAGCCCCATATCTCCAGATGATCTCTCCCAGCGGCTTCATGTAAATGTTAAACAGCATGGGGGACAGAATAGTGCTTTGCGGGATGCCAGATGTCAGCTCTCTCTCAGAATAGCAACTGTCCCCCAGCCTCACCATCTGGGATCTGCCCGAGAGGTAGGACCGGAGCCACTGAAGTGCAGTGCCCCCAATACCTAACTCCCTCAGGCGTCTCAGAAGGATACCCTGGTCTATGGTATCGAATGCCGCTGAGATGTCCAAGAGCACCAACAGGGTCACACTTCCCCTGTTGATACCCAGATGGAGATCATCAACTAAGGCGACCATGGCAGTCTCAACTCCATATCCCGCCCTGAAGCCAGTTTGAAATGGGTCCAGATAATCGGCTTCATCCAAGACTGCCTGGAGCTGGAAGGCAACTGCCCTCTCAATTAGTCTAAGAATGTTAATAGGGAGACCGGTCTATAATTATTTCTCACCAGGGGATCAAGGGAGGATTTTTTCAAAAGCAGTTTAACTACCGCTAGTTTTAAACTCAATGGAAATTTACCTTCCCTGAAAGATGTATTAATTATAAGCTGTAGTAATAGTTTTACCGCATCTCCTCCCTGAGTGGTCAGCCATGATGGGCAAGGATTAAGAGGGCACGTTGTCTTCCTTACACATCTAAGAAGCTTGTCAACTTAATTGGTATTTACAAACTCAAAACGATCCAGTTTAACGCAGTCCAGGGAGTCCCTGGACATCTCTCTTATCGGTTCTGCTATAATGCCCTACCCCTGAACTAGAGCCTCAGTTTGAACCTGAGCTTGGCCCTAGTTCTTCCCTGAGAGCTCCAGCAGAGTTTGCGGCCTCAGAGGAGAGCCAGGCCTTCAGGCAGCAGAGTCTTCAGGCACAGGAGACATGGAGGAGGAGGACACCAACATGCCTACCTTCAACCAGAGAAGAGCTGAAAGGATGTGCTTCTGAGGCTTTATGAGAAACACCAGCTAATCTCAAAACAGCTGAGCTAATAAGGGCTGATTATATGCCAAGAACTCCAGACTGGTTGTCAAAGAAGATCTGAGTTTGCTGGCGAAAGCACGCTTGTTCCTGAACTTTATTTGTCTTCTCAGCTCGGACCTTTGACTCGCGGACTGCCTGATCATCTTGCTTCTCTGGAACCCTTGGCCTTGGACTGCTTGACTACGCTCTCGGTTTTGACCTCTTGGCTTGTTATAACGGACTCCTGGCATGGGACTTTGCCTTGCTTTAAACTTCACAAGCTCCTTTAGCAGTTTCTTTGCTTATTGTTCAAAGTGTAGCTATCAGCATTTGGCTGATTTCCCGGACACTTTGCAGGGAAAATGCCTTTTTAACCTTGGCTTTCCCCCTGTGTGATAAAGTCCATAGTTACGATGATGGAGCTCCATTGTTGTACTTACATTTGATGATGCAGAGTCTCAACCTGCAACTTCTGAGAGCCTCCAGGATACCGACCATCCTATCTGGGGTGATAAAATGCCCCATTTGGGAGAGATTGGGGTAATGGATTAGTCTGGGCATGACTGGTGGCTGAGTACCCTCCTGGGGCCTTATATGATGCATGGGGCATATTTTCTTTACCTTTGCTGTGTACCCAAATCACCATCACAGACCTTTCTCCAAGTAGTCTACTAAATTAACTAATGGTGGCTGGAGATTACAGAAGAAGTCTTCTTTGTGGTGGCTTCCCCATGGAAGGTGCCACCAAGGAAGGCTTTCTTGTCACCACTTTTGCTATCTGTCTAGCACCAGGCAAAGGCCTCTTCATTGACCCACTGAGCTGAGCAGTTTTATGACATTTGCATCAGCTCTTTCTTCATTCTCCTTGTTATTCATATTTTCAGAGTCTGATAGTTTGAGCAAAGTGGTCCCTGTGTTCCCAGTAACCCACACAAGAAAAATTTCTTTGAAGGGCAGGGTTAAAAAATGGAGAAGAAAATATATATTCAAGAAGTGTGTAAATAAATAATGCATCTGCTGGAGGATTTTGCCAAAGGGCTTTTCTTTTCCTGGTTTTTATTTATTACTAAGATTAATCCCCACCCTCCCAATCAAACTAACAGGGCAGATTGTCCTTGAGATGCCAAATTACGGATGGTTTAGATTTCCAAGCAGCATCTTGTCTGACTCTGAAGGCTTTTCAAAAGTACTCTGTTTGTTCCTATGATGGCACATACTCTTTAATCACTGATATCATTATTTGCACCACACATTTCAGATTTTCTTTTGGGAGGCTGTATGCAGCACCTTGGATAGCTACAACTACAACCCAGAGTGGATTCACCATTCCACTGAGGCCAGAGCAACCAGCTGTCATAGACACAATTTAATCACTGTTTCCAAGAGCAGCAGAACAATTTAATGGAAATCCACAGCCACACTCCTGCATCAGGAGATATAACTCCAAGACATAGTTAAACTGGTCTCCTAAGATGAGCCCACAGTGTGATGCAGCAGCTAAAAAAGCCAATATGGACCTAGGCTGCATGAATAGGAGTGCAGTGTCTAGAATGAAGGGAGTAATAGCACCATTCTATTCTGCTTTGGTCAGACCTCAACTGGAAGCCTTTGTCCTTTTCTGGCCACCATAATTCAGGAAACATGTTGACAAGCTGGAGTGTGTCCAGAGGAAGGCAACCAAAATAATTTGGAAACCATGTCCTATGAGGATCGGCTTAGGGAGCTGGGTATGTTTAGTCTGGAGAAGAGAAAGTTAAGAGGTGACCCAACAAATGGAAAGAGCTTGATATTAAACATTTTTTTTTTATGAAGCTGAAGCTGGTGGTTGAACTCTCTTGATAGCTTATTACCTGCGTAGTTTCTCCTACAGAAGCAATTGACATTTCTGTCCAGTGTACAATGTCTGTATTCAGTCCAAGGCTGTGGAAGAGGAGTTGCACATGTGGCATTAGTATGTAAACATGAATATGTATAAGCACGTATCTCATTGCTTCTTATGTTTTCATTTCTTGACTAAAACATTGTGTAATTGTCTGATTCAAAATGTCCCATTCCTGCCTCTTTTAGCTCACTCACTTTAGGTCAGGGGTAGGCAACCTTTCTCCTTTAAGAGCCGAGGGACTTCAGCTCCCAGAAGCCTCAGCCATGTTGGCCGATAGTCTCATGTTGGCCAATAGTTCCTGGGATTCTGGGAGCTGAAGTCCCTCAGCCCTTAAAGGGGAAAGGTTGCCTACCCTTGCTTTAGGTATTGAGATGTTTATATGTTCCATGTCTTGTTTTACAATGTTTAGCTTCCTCTGATTCATGCTTCTCACATTCCTTGTTCCTATAACATGGGTTGTGCAGCTTCAGGCTTTCCGGTCACCTCTGAGCATGTCCACAGCTGAACGTCCTTTTGGCTTGAGTCCAGTTGCACCATTAGCCACAATGCTACTCATAGTTGTCCATTGCAATTCCCCAGGAACTCACTGAGTGCCATCCAACTTGGGAGTCTCATCTTCTGGCACTATCTCTTGTTTCATTTTGGATCGTCTCATTATAGGGCTTTCATGGTAGAAGACATTCGAAAGGGGTTTCCCATTACTTCCTTCTGTGCAGTGCTAACTGTGATGCCACTGCTGTTGTCTCTGCTAGTGTCAGCCCACCCCATACTACTGCTGCTTCCCAGTAGCATATTGAATCTGATTTCTCAGTAAAAACCTGTCTGATATGGGAGACCCTACCAGCAGCAATGCTACCAGCAGCATCACCTTGCAGGAGCACACAATCCTACTATCACAGAAAAGTCATGCCATGGTGATACAGATGTTATGCTATGGCCAAAAAAAAAAAAAAAAAAGTACAACCACATGTATAAGGGAGCTTTGTTGTTCTTAAGTATCCTTGAGTCATCCTTGACCCATGGCACCTATAGATGAGACATCTCCAAGACATCCTCTACTGCTCTATTTGAGTCCTATAATTTCAGGCCCGTGGTCTCTGCAATTGAGTCTATCCCTTTGGCATGTGGTTTTCTTCTCTCTCTATTGCTCTCCACCTTTCCTAGCATTTTTGTCTTTTCTAATGAGTCTTGCTTTCTCATGCTATGACCAAAGTACAATAGCCTCAATTTGATCATCTTGGCTTCCAAGGAGTTTTCTGGTTTTATCTGCTCAAGGACCCTTTGTCTTTTTGGCTGTCCACAGTATCCTCAAGACTCTTCTCCAGCATCGCATCTCAAATGTGTTGGTTTTCCTCTTATCTGCCTTCTTTGCTGCCTTGGTCTCCATAAATGGTAATGGGGAATACAATGGATTAGATGATTCTAACTTTAAAGTTCAGTTGTATTATCTTTCCTCTTTATGATCTTTTCTAGTTCCTTCATAGCCGCCCTTCCCATTTGTAGTCTTCTTTTCATGTCCTGACTGCACTTTGACACTCTGATCAGGGATCTAAGGGAACTTATATGTGCAAAACCCCCAACACAATACCAGCCATAGACAGACAGACAGATGGACAGGCAAGCAGATAGATAGATAGCATGTTGCACCCTTAATAGCAGGTAATTCAAAAGTCTCCATATCGTTGGAAAACTACTGTGGGTCAGAGTAGCCAGAACAGGAGAAGATGGCCCAATACTTTGATTTGGAATAAGACAGAAACCTTGGGCTGTGTTATAGAGTGGCAGTATCTTCCTTCATTTTCTCCACATTCTTCTTCTGGATGGTTTTATCCGCTCACCTGCTGAAACGCCCATCATCTCGCTTTCATTTCTGCAGCGACTGTGTGCGTATGTGTGAGTGTGTATATATACATTTGTGCCAGTTATAACTTTATAATCCTGCAGAAGTGCTTTGAAGCTTACAACTTAATCAACAACAACACTGTCGGCGTGAAATTCACAGCAGGTTTATGTATTATTCACCGCATTCATGTGAGCTCAGGTTTTGTGTGTGTGTGTGTGTGTGTGGATTTGTGCGTGTTTTTCTTCGTCCCTGTCAGCCTTCCCCCTCCCTTTTTTTAGTCTCCAACTTACAGATCCCTCTTAAGCTTCAAAGTTGAAGGATCCCGGTTTGGTGTCCTTATCTACAAGGTGAAAGACGAGAGAAATTCTCCCCTGCCTTTGGCAAGATAAGTCACGTTGGTCTCTTTTTCTTTAGAAGACTGTGCAGCACCCGTTTATCAATTAATTACTGGATTGCCTTCACGCTCATTAATTCCCCCTGCTGTCTTTCATTTCGGAAAGGTCTGCATTGCCTCCATTTTCTAATTGCAGTCCTCTTAGATTCTGTTAGTGTGTGTGTGTTTTGTGTGTCTCCCTGTGTGTGGGTTGTTTAAAAGTTAAGTGGATAACATGAGTCAAACAAGGATGCTACACTGGATGCTTCTAGAGCAGACAAGTCTTAACTGAACAGATTCTATCAGAGACAGAGGCAGCAGCCGGGTTCCATGTCAGTGTGATGGCGAATCCATTCTGGGCTTTAGTTTAAGAAGCTTCCCAAGGTGCTGAATCTGTTTTGGGAATAGAGTTCAACACCATGGATAGTTGCCGCTGTTATTTGCTATCCATTTGGCTTTGACTTGTAGTCACCCTATGAGTGATAATAATAATAATAATAATAATAATAATAATAATAATAATAATAATAATAAAAATAAATTTTTATTTATAACCCGCCCCTCTGCGCGGCAATCGGGCGGGGTACAACAATATTAAAATAGAACAAAGTTAAAAATAAAGTTAAGTTTCCACGAACACTAACTCTTGTGCCTGAGTCCGATTGCTTCTGCCTCCTTGAGTAAATCCACTGAAACATCAGGGTTTGCCTATGTGTTGACTCACCATTCAAGAATTGTTGCAATGGCTCCAATAACCAGCATGATTCCAGCCATGCAGTTGCGTGTCCTTGGAGAACGTGTCCAAAGGATGGTGACCAAAGTGGTGAAAAGTCTGGAAACCATGAAGCTCTATGAGGAGTTGGGTATGTTTAGCCTGGAGAAGAGAAGGTTAAGAAGTGACATGATGGTCATGTTTAAATATTTGAAGGGATCTCATATATTGAGGATGGAGCAAGCTTGTCTTCTGCTGCTCCAGAGAATAGGACTCAGAGCAATGGATGCAAACTACAGGAAAAGGGATTCCACCTCAATGTTAGGAAGAACTTCCTGATGGTAAGAGCTATTCCGCTGTGGAATATGTTGCCTCAGAGGATGGTGGAAGCTCCTTTTTTGGAGGTTTTTAAACAGAGGTTGGATGGCCATCTCTCACAGGGAATGCTTTGAGTGCATCTTCTTGCATGGCAAGAGGTTGGACTGTGTGGTCCTGGCAGTCTCTTTCAATTCTAGGATTCTATAATTTTATGATTCTATGACTCTTTGTCAGAGCCTAATTCTGGTTTGGATTAGAGTTATTTAATTAATGTTTTCATTAATTGGCATCAAGTCAGGTTTGACTGACAATGACCCTATGCATGAGAGATTTCCTTGTGCTCCAGTCATCATCTGAGCTGTTCAGCTCTTGCAAACTCAGTGCACCCATGTCTTTCTTGATGGAATCCATTCATTCATAGTGTGGTCTTACCTCATTTCCTACTGTCTTCCACCTCACAAAGCAATATTGCATTTTCCAAAGAGCCAACTGACTGGCTCAAGTGCGTCATCTTGGCTTTAAGGGACTGTTGAGGCTTGATTTACTCTTGAATCCATTTATTGGTCTTGTTTTGGTGGTCCACGTTATCTGTAGAACTCTCCTCCAGCATCACATTTCAATTAAGTTGCTTCTTTTCCTGTCACCTTGCTTGATCTGAGGAAGTAGAGCAGCTGCTCTTCCACACTCCAGAAATAAAGCAGTTGGACACCACTTTAATTTTATTGGCTCCATCCTGTGGAATGCTGGGATTTGTAGTTTGGTGAGTTATTCCACTCAATCTGTTGGAGAGCTCAGGTGTCTCACCAAACTAAAAATCCCAGGATTCTGCAGGATAGGATCGTGGCAGTTATAATGGTGTCAAATTGCTTTATTTCTGCAGTGTGGGTGCACCCAGGGGTGGGGTAAAATTACCTTTCAATGAAATGGGTTTAGCATGGCAGACTTCCTTTCATGTCCAGTTTATGACTCAGTTGTTGTTTGTATACCAAAAATGGGTCACACAGAAGTCCAATGATAGAGTTGGGAGAAATTTTTAGCTTTTTTGGTGCATGGGTGGGAGACTTGCCTTTGTTCTTTCTTCCCATGTACTGAAGAAGACTGTCAACTGGTTGTAGGCAAACTGTGGTCAGCATCCTGTGGATGTCTTACAACAAGATTCCCTTACACATGTACTTTTTCTGGCCATTCTGCAACAGACATATTCAGTTCACTGGCTGCATAAGCAGAGTCCCACTAGTCTTATTTAGCATCCCTAGTTCTATGGGAAGAAATGAATGAATTTCCCAGCCATTTCTAAATTATGCAGCATAAGCAAACTTACATGATTTCTTATACTCTGCATAATATATTCTTCTTGAGTCACTCACAGGGAAGGACAAAAAGAGCCATTCAGGAAGATGTTGAAGCCCTGTAATTAACAACGGGAAATCTGATTCAACTGCCCTTCTGGTTTTTGACATTTCAGCAGGCTTCGTACCAGTTTATTTTAGCTATGAATGCTAGAAATAGTTGTATTTTAAAAGTCAGAACTTAAAAAGAATGCTGATGGACTGAGTGAGCGTCTATTTTGCTTGGCATCCTGTTCCATGTGAAGCCTGCCCAGATGGTGCACTACAACCTCAAGCAAAGTCCTATTGTTGGGAACGTAGAGAAGAGCGTGGAAAGTTATTTCTTAAAGGGCACATCTGCACTGCAGAAATAAGCCAGTTTGACACCACTTTAACAGCCAAAGCTCAATGCTGTGGAATTCTGTGATTCATAGTTTGGTGGGGCACAAGAGAACTCTGACGGGGAAGGCTAAATATCTCACAAGACTACACATCCCTGAATTCCAAAACCATTGAGCCACGGCCATTAAAGTGGTGTTAAATTGTTTTATTTTTGCAGTGTGGCAGCAGCAAAAGATGGTGACAAACTCCTTTTTTTTTTAAAGGACCCAATATAAAAAGTTCACCTTTCACAAAATGCACCTATCCTTCTGAAATTCTCTACAGAACATGCCTAATGTAATTTTTGGGCATGTTCTCCATAACCACAGAGAATTTAGGCTCCTTGCACCTGGATATGCAAGTAGAGTTTTGCATGGATGGACACTACATATTGTACATGGATGTGCAAGTGCATGCAGTTGTACATTTGGTATTTTGGTTCAGGGGTACAACATTTCCATTCAACACCAGTATGGAAGCCACCAGTAACCACTGGAGGGAATAACAAAATGATGTTCCCAAGGTAATGGAGGAAGTGGAAATAAAGTCACTTTTATTGGTGTAGGATTCAGAGAGCTAGCCATAGTAGTCTAGAATATCAGTGTGCAAAGGGATCTTGTAGGATCTTTGAGACTTACTGAGAGAAAGAACCTATAGCATAAGCTTTCGTAGACTTGGTCTACTGCCTTAGTTGCATGGAGTGAAAGGAAGGTCCTTTGTAATCAGACTGTTTGAATAGCCATGGAAATGCAAAACTTGTGGGCATGGTGATGAACTGCATAGCATGATTCATGCATGAATGCAAAGTCAAAAGATGTACGCTACTCAACCCTGATTGAGAATCTTGGCCCCTGAGTTCCTGACAGGCACCAGATTGGCAGCATTTATTGGGCAGAGACTGAAATATAATCTGTAGCATTTGACGGATCACAATTTCCTTGGTGACCGAACGTTTTGTTCAGCGGGAACTGCAAGTGGTCCAAGGGAAGGGTCATTACAGGCAGATTTATTCAGCTGCATTGGGCCACCACAAAGCTTATGGCTGTCTTAAATTTTCAAATTAGGGATTATATTCTGCCAAAACCGTGCATTAGCTCCTCAGGGGGGTGTATTTCATTGTGAGAGACCAGCCAGAGGTGGGAAGGCCAGGAGAGACTTACAGGAGGGGGAAAAAGCCTAGGAATGAATTGCATTTCTCATTAGAAGCTGTTATTCATCGTTTTTCTGCGGGGGCTTGCAGCCGTTCTTTAAGAAGGAACGGCTTGGCTTCTGCTTTGTGTCTGCCTCTCTGGTGTTCAGCCTTGATGTAACAGCAGCCTGCGGAGAAGGAACAGCTAACCTTTATTTTCAAATGGTTAATGGAAAGGAGGAAAGGTAGGGATGGGATGGGATGGGGGGAAATAGGCGCCATTGAAAGAGCGTAACCGAACCTCCAAGGAGATGCTGGAAGCCAAGGAAATGCAGAGCTTATTTGGGGTGGAACTAGTCGCCTGGCCTCCAAGGAGAGCTTTGCCAGGGAGAAATGCTCTTTCACCAGATGTCGATTCACTATTTGAGATGATTTTATATATTGGAGGATGAATGGTGAGGCAGATCGGAAGGGTGGCGAGTCAGTTCTGGGTCTTAGTCCAAATTTGAAAGAGATACTGAATTTGTGTTACTGAAGCCTGAAAGAGAACTTAATTTGGGGATAGGCTTCAGCACCTTGGATGCTTCCTTTACCCTTCAGGTTAAAACCCATATTGGATCCACTGGTCCATTTAATTGAAATCAAGCAAACATGACAGATCTGAATCCATTGGTTGGCTATAGGTGAATGATTGCTTAGGTCTCCTAAAGAGCCAAGCTGGAAATGACATACATCACTGGAAATTGCAAAAGACAGTGTGCTTGGCTGACGTCCAGCCATCTTGGCCTTAGGCAACATCTTTCCTCCTTCCATTGACCCTCTAGAGATTTTTTAAAAACTCCATGCCCACATGGTTTGCAGCTCTGTGGCTCTTCATACAATCTGATTATAAAAGTCCTTCCTGGGCACCAGTTCACTCCATGCATCTGAGGAAGTAGACCAAGTCTACGAAAGCTCATATTATAGCCTCTTTCTCTCAGTCTAAAAAATGCTACAAGATCCCTTTGCACACTGATATTCCAGACTAACACAGCTATGTCTCTGAATCCTACACCAATAAAAGTGACTTTATTCCCACTTCCTCTATTCCCATGGGGACATTATTTTGTTATGCCCTCCAATGGGGACTGGTGGCTTCCATACCATCGGGGCAGTAAATACGCTGTGAGCTTTTATCAAAATTTTAAAGGAATTATCCAAGTTTCTCAACTCTGTCTCCACAAATGATCCCAGCACCCTGGATAGTTGCTTAACTTAAACCCAGCATTGATTTACTACTCCACAGACATGGAAGCCATCAGGGGCCACTGAGCAACCTGGGGCAGAGGACAAAGTTATCTGGATCTGTTCTTGAAATCTTGCCTGCTGTCCCTTTAGGCCAGGATTACCAACTCTAACCAGTAACCCTGGCTGCCGTAGTAAGGAGCCATTAGAGAACATGCCTTAATGAAAGGCTCAAAACTTTAATTGTCCTTTCCTTCTCTTTTCTGTTAAAACAGGAGAAAATAAAATTAAGAGATTACTTTGATATTAGTGGTGGTGGCCACAGGGAACTCTGTAAAGAATAACCTACTGTTGTTGTTGTTGCTGCTGCTGCTGCTCTTATTGTTCTCGGTATTACTGAGTGGCAGATAACAGGAAGACAAATAGGCTGATCTTGAAGATGCTGTGTCTCCTTGCTGGGTGATGGACCATGTTTAGTTTTCATTTTGACAATGTGCTTATTGAATTTCTCAACAAATCGAAGAATTGCCGCTCAGTTCTGCATGCAGTGCAGTTCTGAAGTTTGCAAGATGGCATGCAGGGAAAAGAACTAACAGAGCACAGGCACCGATTCGGTGGCAGGCTGTCTCCCTTTTTTCTGGAGTTCAGTCTAAAATGTTTTTACTGTCTGAAATGTGCAAGACCATACCTCACTGCTTCCAGCTGATAGCTTTTACAGAAGACATCAGAACTGGCAATGAAAAAATGCAAAGATATAGTCATAGTAGTCTGTAGAATCAGTTGTAGAGAGATCTTGTAGCACTTTTGAGATGAACTGAAAGAAAGAAGTTGGCAGCATGAGCTTTCATAGATTTCAGTCTACTTCCTCAGATGCATTTAGTAGACTGGAAAGCAGGGACAGACATATATATGCTATACCAATATATATACTAATGGTATGTATATGTCCGTCCCTGGTTTCCATTCCACTAAATCAAGGGTAGGCAACCTTTTCCCTTTGAGGGCCGAGGGACTTCAGCTCCCAGAATCCCAGGTGGTATTGGCCAACATGGGACTATTGGTCAACATGGCTGAGGCTTCTGGGAGCTGAAGTCCCTTGGCCCTTAAAGGGGAAAGGTTGCCTACCCCTGCACTAAATGCATCTGAGGAAGTAGACTTAAGTCTAGGAAAGCTGATGCTGCCAACATCTTTCTTTCAGTTAGGGCCTCTGCAGACTGGCCCAAAGGGTCGATCTGGAGGCAGAGTTGGGGTGGAGCAGCCACACGCTGGCCACCCTATCCCCACGCTGATGCCATCCTGATGCCGCGTGCCGTTACCCATATTTCAGTCTCATCAGTAGGAAATGTGAACAACAAACAAAACGAGGGTGATCTCCCAAACTCAAGAGCAGGTACGTTCCTGAAGGACACCTGCCTGCTATTGTTTACTCATAGGGTGGAGTGGCTCTCTATCCAAATGGAGCTTCTATCATCTACCAGCAAGGAAGATCCTTTGAAGTGCTACAGAACCATTATTGGGGGCATCAATCTTCTCTCAACAGACAGAAAGGAGTTTGAGTCCAAACAATGGGGAAAGGCCATCCCCAGTAACCAGATGGCTTCATGACTCTTCAGAGACATTTGTATCTCTCCTTGTTCCCATCTGTGGGATCCTGAAGCTGGGTACTCTAGGAGATGAATGCTCTCTCAGTTCCTCTCTCTCTCTCTCTCCAAGCACCTGCCTATCTGTTTGGCCACTAATTCCCTAAAAATGTTAGTTAGCCAACAAAGTAGGAAGTCAGAACTGAGACTCAGCCTACTGAAAAATCCAGAATCAGAGGAGATGCTTTCCTCTGGGTCAAAGATATCTGATGGCCTGTCAGGCCAAAGTGGAGATACAATGGGGATCCAAAGGTTTCCATGTCAGTGCCATGGTAAATTGATTTAGGAATCTGCTCAGCAATTTTAGCTTCACATTGTAAAATTGCTCTCCAACCTTAACAGATTAGAGCAGGGACTGGTAACCTACGGCCTGGGGGCCGGTTAAGGCTCCAGGCCCCGGACTTACCGGCCCAGGCTGAAGGTTGTCGCCGTCGCTGCCGCCGCTCACTGCCGTCAGAGCACGTTTTCGGCTGCGCTTGCTGCGGCCGCCATTTTGGAAGTCAAAATGGCAGTCGCGATGTGTTTGCGCATGCGCATATCAGTATAGTGGTGAATCCACTCTGGGCTTCAGTGAGAATTTTATAAGAAGGCACTGAATCCAGTTCCTCCCAAATAGATTCCGAACCTTAAATAGCTCATTCAGGCTAAATCTGCACTGGAGGATTAATGCAGTTTGACACCGCTTTAACTACCATGGTTTCATGCTATGGAATGATGGGTTCCATGAGATATTTAGATGTTTAGTAGTTCCATGAGACATTTAGCCTTCTCTGTCAGAGGGCTCCGGTGCCACAACAAACGACAAATCCCAAGATCCCATAGCGTTGAGCCACGGCAGTTAAAGCGGTGTCGAACTGTATTAACTCAGCAGTGCAGATGCAGCTTCAGAGTAAAGCTCAGAGAGGAACCATTGCCCTTCTGATATGGGGGCAAGCAATTTCCATCGCCGCTGATTCCTAACCAGGGCCCAAGGCAAACCTTTTCAAGATGCCAGGCAAGCTGAGTGCCTGCTGAGTATGCAGGGCTGATGTTAGGAGGCAAGAGAATTCCTTTAAGCTCTTCCCTTCTCAACCTGTCTAGACAAAATAATAATAATCATCTGACTTGACTTGCAACGTTCTCCTCCATTTCACGCAAATGATATTCATTTGCGTTTTAATGTCTCTTTTGAATAACTTGCAGGGCGGCTCTATAATTTGGGAGAAAGGCGAGATGCCAGATGCATATGTGGAGAAGAAGGCACCGAACATGTAATTGGACATAATATCTCCTCACTCAAGGAAAACTACACAACATCTTTCTTGGTCTATTTAGTCAAAATAGAGCAACCGTGCGTTGCTGGAGCACTCAGGAACAATAAAGATGCAAATAGCATTGGAAACTCTCAAGCTCCTGCTAGGGCAGTTACTAGGAAGAATATTATAGCATCTTGATGAATCAGTATGAAATCCACTCGCTGCACAGAAGTGCACTTTGGCAATGCAAAAACTTGTCAAGAACAGTCGCGGGAATTGTGGTCAGTGCTGAGAGTCATACGCTCCCTTCTACAGGCTTGCAAAAAGGCAGGAGGCGAATGTAATCTGGGCCAAGATCCTAAATGGTACTACTGTGGTATAAATCTACACTCATGCGGTGTCACGGTGGTGGTGCAACATCCCTTTTCTACATAAGAATGGGTTACAGTGGGCCCTTGGTATCCACTAGGGTTTGGTCCCAGGACCCTCCATGGATAACAAAATCTGTGGATGCTCAAGTCCCATTAAATACCATGACATAGTAAAACGGTACTCCTTATATAAAATGGCAAAATCAATATAATAATAATAATAATAATAATAATAATAATAATAATAATAATAATAAATTTTATTTAATACCCCACCCCTCTGAAACCAATCGAGGCGGCTTACAAATGATAAAAAATTACATCATATAAAATTCACGCCCAATACCCACCCCCCTTAATCAAGGTTTTCTTTTTGGAATTTAATTTTTTCCCAATATTTTCAAGCTGTGGACAGTTGAATCGATGGATAAAGAATCTATGAATACGGAGGGTCAACTGTATTAAAGTTGCTGAGTTAGCCCAAATTGCCAAATTATCATGGGTTTTAAAGGGAAAAAAAGGTTGAAGATTTTATGAAAAATTGGAAACCATTTATGGACTATTTGTTTTTTGAGCAATAAGAAAGCTAAGGATATAATAATCTGTAGTTATAGTCACTAGTAATCTCAGTAAATTTATTTAATTGATTCAGTAATGCTGGAATGATATATTTCTGCTCTGGGATATTTTCTCTCTCTCGTTAGTTTGGATTTGAGGGGGTCAGAGTCCTTTTGTATTTTATTTAGTTAATGTTTAATGTATTTGCAGGCCAGTGTAGCATAGTTTTGAGAGCTGGACTACAATTCTGGAGATCAGGGTTCGAATTCCCACTTATCCATGGAAATCCACTGAGTGACCATGGGCAAGTCACACTATA
>CM034708.1:3936260-3951306 GCA_020142125.1 Phrynosoma platyrhinos
AAGCATTAGGAACAGAGAATTTTACAGAGGAGCCAAGGGGTACTGATTTGAAAAGAGCAAAATGAATGGTAACTCCTGATGAACGCTAGGGACTGATTGCACCAATAGTTGTCTTGATGTGGTACCTTTCCAGCAGCCACTAGATCGGAAAACAGCCAAAGGGGAGTTGCACACAGATATTTTTAAAATGTTAGCTATGGTGAATCATTGCATGAAGTCACAGAAGCACTGAAGGCACTAATTTCCCCCCCCCCACATTAGTGAAAAATATCCACTTGCATCCTTTTAGTGACTTGCATATAAATTTCCCAAGTTTTGTATTCAGTGAAAGGGTCCAGAAGCAGAATTGGACATGGAATGCCATTCTTCATTGCAGGGAGCACACAACTCCCATGTTACAACCACTCCACTGGCTGCCAGTCTATTTCTGGGCAAAATTCAAAGTCCTGCTTAGGATGTATAAAGCCCCACATGGCTCAGATTCAGATTACATGAAAAGACTTTATTCTCCCACATGAAACTGTCTTATGTTTTGAGACACAGGGGAGGCTCTTCTGTATGGATGCATCTGCACTCTGGAAATAATGCAGTTTGACTCTGCTTTAACAGCCATGGCTCCATCCTTCATTGTGAGGCACCAGCACTCTTTGGCGAAGAAGGCAAGGGACATTGTAAAACTATAATTCCCCTGATTTCATAGTATTTAATAATGTTTTAGGGGGGGGGGGTTGGTCCAGAGTATGCTGTATGGATTTTATTGTGAGCCGCTTAGATTGCTGTCAAGAAGCGGGATATAAATAAATTTTATTATTTATTATTATTATTAGATGATAGTGTAGATGAACTCTATGTCTCACTACCCTCACGGGCATACTGACTGCATGATAAACTGAGAGAGAGCCTTCTCAGTGGCTGCCCCCAAGCTTCCTGGAGAGACTAAACTGGCATCCTCCTTACTATCTTTCCACAAGCAGGTAAAGACCTTTATGTTTTGACATGCCTTTGAGAACTGATTGCTTGAGGGGAACAAGCCTTGTATAATGTGCTGGGTTTTCTATATTCTACTATTTTTAATGGTTTATGCTTTTAGCTGGTTTTAATTTTTTGGTCACGTAATTACAGTGGACCCAGCATATTGGCATCAGTGGAACAGAGCATCCATGGCTTGCCACACTCCACAATATTCAATGGCAGTGCATGCTCATGGATGTGCTGACATGGATATGTGAACTTCATACACACACGCTTGAATAAAATGAGACTTAAATATCTACCTTTGTCCTCATCTATGTGGGGCCTGGAACTGTTCCTGATGTTTGGGATGAGTCCATTGTACTCTTTGACTTTAACTGAAAATTTTTAAAACTATGTTTGTTCTAGATATTGTAAGCCACTTTGAGTCCTAAAATGGGGGAAAAGATGTTATTAATGATGATGATGATATTGTGTACTGAGCACAAACATGTGCATTGCAGAATATAAGCATGCATTTCACATTTGCCTGTACATTCAGTTGCCTGCTGTTGCAATTCACTAATACAACATTATGCAAAGGGGTCTTGTAGCACCTTTGACACTAACTATGCAAAAGAAGTTGTAGCATTAGATTTTTGAGGAAGTAGAGCAAGTCTATGAAAGCTTATGCTACAACTTCTATTGCACAGTCTCAACAGTGCTACAAGATCCCTTAGCATACTGATATTCCAGACTAACACAGCTGTGTCTCTGAATAATGCATCATTGTCACATAACGCTACACTCAGATTTCTTGATATAGGATATTGGCCAACTGTATGAAATTCAGTCTCTGCTTTCACTTGGATTTTGTGAATGATGGTGAACTAGCTCCACTCTCAACCTGCTCCTTTCCCACCAACAGCCCACAGTGATTCCTGTTTTTAGGAAGATACAGAATAGGATATTCACATTTTTAGCAGGATATGAATACATTTTCTCCTCTTTCTTGAGAAAGGGCTTCTTGACATGCTGAGACACCCCACCAAGAAAATAGTCAACAACTGTAGCAATAGCAATAGCAAGTACATTTCTATACTGTTTATCAGTGAACTAGCACTCCCTAAGCAGTTTACAATGTATAAGCCAATTGCCCCCAACCAAGCTGGATACTCATTTTACTGACTTATGAAAGGATGGAAGGCTGAGTGGACCTTAGAGCCCTTTCTGGGATCGAACTCACAACCTTGTGTCTGCAGTACTGGCATTTAGCCACTGTGCCACAGGGCTTCTTTCACCAGGTGAATTTTTTTTCTACAACATCTAGAGCAAAAGAACAATGCCCAAAATCCACATATGATATTTCTTCAGAGAAAACAGCCATATTTGCACAGAAGTGCTCTTTTTTGCACAAAAATATTCTTTGTGAGTTTTCTGCATAATGTTTCCTCTGCAGAAATGTCATTTTTTAATTCAAAAATTGACATGTGAATTTTGCACAGAACTCCCAAGCTACAATTTTCTGTATAGTAAACAGCATTTTCTGGGCAGATAATAAAGTTTCTGCACAGAAATATTAGTTTAGTGCAGAACGAGATATTGCCTGTGCTGAAAATCCTGTTTTCCATGCAAAAACACCATCAGATTATTTTGCACAGGGTAGGTCTTGAACTGCGAGTAGTCTTCAAAAACTATAATTTTCAAATATCTTCTTAAAGCAGAATAAAAATTGCTAAAATTACTGACTGCTTGTTGCTTCCTTTGTTAATAAAATTAACAAAGAATTGCATCCCTATTCTTGAGTAACATTTGGAGATTTTCCATGCCCTTCCCTTTTACAAAAGACATCTACCCTTACTCTCTGTTGTATAATGGATTTGTACATTTCATGCTTGCAGATGTGGAGCTCCACAGGCCATGTGACCATTTTACATGCAGTTGTGCATTATTGAGTGGAGCAGTACTCCTCATCACTGCTTCCAATGTCTCATTAGTTTCCCTGGGATGGCAGAAACAACCACAATGGATTCCCCAATTACAGAATGGGACAATATGCAGGCACATGGATAGATACACCATCTGTTGCACAAAGTTGGCATTTCCACAGGATGCTTATGATCTCAGAGTGCTGATTTTGATGTTCATCTGAGATCCATGCACCAAGACATCCCCAGTGGTTCTGAAATGGTGTGGCGTGCACAAGAGGAAAGAAGGATTAGAACTGCTAATGAGTAGCAATTCCTTTAAGCCTCAATGTGCAAAGCTGCACAGCTCTGTAAATCACTGTTAATCAAAGTGTAGCAGCTTTATGACACAGAAAGATGAATGAGAAATGTTTGCATCCAACCCATCTCATTCATTAGGGCTATTGCAGTCAATCTACTGTATTTGGCTCAATGATCCATCAAGGGGCACAGAAGTTTCTCTTCTGCTTTGGAATGTGTCCCTCACTGGTCTTCTTCTTGGTCTCCAGTTTCATGCACTGCAGGGATCATATGAGAAAAGAGGAAGCTGGCTTAAACTGAGTTTCTTGGTTTACCTATTTCATTATCATCAGACCTGACTGGCAGCTGTCGCTTTCCAGGATTACTGCCAAGATTCTTGCCCATCCCTCCTTGCAAATGCCAGAGATTGAACCAGGGATCTTCAGAATGTTAATGTCTCCCCCATAGGGGCATAGGAAAATGGGAGGATGTGCTATACTCTGTTGGTGCATTGGCCCATCTAGCCCAGTAATACTACCTCTGACTGGAAGCAATAGGCTTCCAGAGTTTCGGATGGGATCCTTTCTTCCCACCACCTGCAGATCCCCAAAAATTCCTGGTGGTCTCTCATCCAAGGACTAACCTTGCTTACTTTATGAAGTGAGGCTGAAAGTGGAAGGCCTCCAGAGTTTCAGATGGGATCCTTTCTTCCCACCACCTGCAGATCCCAAAAAATTCCTGGTGGTCTCTCATCCAAGGACTAACTTTGCTTAGTTTATGAAGTGAGGCTGAAAGTGTTAAAGGTGGTATTTGTTTTTGTTGTTCTTGTATGTCTTCATGTCCAGCTTAAGGTGCCCCTCACATAGATTTTTCCTGGCAAGAATGATTCCGAGGAGGTTTGCCATTACCTGGCTCTCTGGCTGAAAGAGTGTGGCTTGCCCAAGGTCACTCAATGCTTTTCCATGGCTGAGCGGGAATTTGAACCCTAATTTTCCAGAGTCCAAGTCAACTCAATCCATTATATTACCCTTGTTCTTCAGTTGGTATGAGGGTCTCTAAACTACCATATATACTTAGATATGTGGTGGGCCCATGCCTAAATGCAGAATAAGGATCTTCTATGGCTAGGACATTAAGCTAACATAATTCCAAGTTGTGTGAATGGTAGTACTTTTTTGCATAATTGCTCAAAGTGGTATCTGGTTTTCCTTATGCAAAAAGTTCCACATTTGCCTTCAGTGCAACAAGCAGTGAGTTGACGCACTTCCACCTCCCCACCACCCAGAATGGTCACTGGAACAGGCATCAGAATGGCTCAGAATGACCCCTTTCCCACTGCATTAGAACACTGAAGGGCCCTTACATTCCACAGGTATAACAGGATCTTGGCCTAAGTGTCCTGTTTAGAGCCAGTAAGTGCCCAGCTGATCATCCAGTAGCATTTACGTTTCTAGCATTTACATTTCTATACCACTTCATACTGAACTAAGCAGTCTCTAAGAATGTGTAAGCCAATTGCCCTCAACAAGCTGGGTACTCATTTTACTGACCTATCAAAAGATGGAAGGTTGAGTGGACCTTGGAGCCCTCAGGATCAAACTCACAACATTGTGGCTGCAGCACTAGCATTTAACTATTGTGCTACCAGGGTTCCTTAGTAAAAGTCAAAGACTTGCAGGGGAAGTCGAGGGCTTACATGAGGTGACAAACGTTAAGTGTGGTCCAGGCAATCCAGGGTTCAAAGGGAGAAAGCAGTCCTGAATAGAATTCATAACTGAGAAAGGAATTGCTGGAAATATTAGTTCAGAGGTATGTACCAAAGGTCAAAGAGACAGGAAGCCAGAAATGTTACAGAGAGCTGTACAGAGGTTTGGGAGCTGTTGTTCTGTGGGAACAGAATGGCCTGGGCACAGATAATTTATAGCCAGTAGCTGCTCAGCTCAGCTAGCCTCATTTGCTCAGTGTCCTATATTTAAAATGGAGCAGGGTATTGCCTGACCTTTTGCTCCCAGAGCTTTAATTTGCATTGGTGGAGAGGGTGAGGTGCTCTTGCTTCCTCCTCTTGACCTGCAGCTGTTAGCTGAGATGGCATGGGCTCTGGTTTGGGGTTGCCAGTCGCCTCCAGCTCCAACTGCAGGGAGGTCATCTTTGCTCACCTCTCCTGCTTCTTTACTTGATATTATCAGACAAGGCAAGATTCAATAACTCTGTGTAGCCATTAAACCAGTCAATTGGATCAATTAGGAGTTGACTGAAAACACACAGTTAACAATTCACCTGTCGTATCCGATGGCTCGTCCACGGGGCCAGCTACCACAACATCCCAAGCTGATACTCTGCCACCTCGACGCCTCTCGCGTTCCTTCCCCTTGGTAAGGGCCAATGGTTGGAACCACACATCCTCTGCTGGGCGAGCCGGGGTGTCCTCCCCTGCTGCCATCAGGGCCTTAGCACAGGCTCCCAAGCCAACCTGCTTGGCAGGCTCCTTAGTCTCTGCTGCCTCCACCTTTGCTCCTTCTTCTTGCTCCTCCAATGGTATAGGCTTGTTCAGGCTTGAATGGATTTCCATCACTCTGGACACTAGGGAGTTCTGGCTTACTGTCAGACTAGGAAAGATTCAGTAACTCTGTGTAGCCATTAAACCAGCCAATTGGATCAATTAGGAGTTTATTGAAAACACAGTCAGCAATTCACCAGTCAGCATTTAAGACAGAACTGCCCCCCTTCCACCAGATGCTGTATTAAACCCCTCAAAACTGATGGGCTCCACCCCTCCTCTTTGGTGCCAAACCTAGCACCCACCTCTGATTCCCACAGCTCTTCATCCGCCACCCGATCAACCCCCCTTTCTACATGTTCTCACACAAGCCCATCTTTCTCCAGCCGAAACTCTCACCCATCAACCCCTCCTTTAGCTGAACATTCCCCTCAGCACCAACCACCTTCCTATGTGACCTTGCATTCCATAGTCCTGACTTTCTCAAAACTAGCTCACTACACCACACTACTCTCATGCTCCCATGTCCAACAGCCTACAGTCCATAAAAGCTAACTACCTTTCCCAACTACTATCCCACCTATCATTCCCCAAACAACTACATCTATAACAATCACAAACCCAACCAAACATCTGTCAGAACTCATGCACACAGGCATGGTTCTGACAGATATGAAACTTAGGCTACATCTACACTGCAGAATGAACACAACTTGACAATGTTTTAATTGCCATTTTTCAATGCTATGGAATTCTAGGGTTTGTACTTTGTTGAGATATTTAGCCTTCTCTGTCAGAGAGCTGAGGTGCAACAGAAAACTTCAAATCCCAGGATTCTAAAGGATGGGGCCATGATAGTCAAACTGCACTGATTCTGCAGTGTGGCAGCAGCCTAAGTGAGCAAAGCTGCCAAACTGTCCTTACTGATGTGCGTGAGTGGTTGTGGGGTGTGTGTTCCCTCCCTGATTTTGCACAAATGTGTGCAACGTTCTGTAGGGAGATAACTCACCTTGTGGCAAATTACCACAGGTTTATTTTTAAACCCTTTAATTTTTCCAAGCAAGCTGGTGAAATTGGGGGGGGGGGGATTGCAGGGGGGGACATTAAAAAAAAAAAGAACGAAAGAAAGGCAGAAGCTAAAGATCAATAGGATGCTTGTCTGATTCTCCACACATCACCTGTTTCCTGTGATCATGTTTTGCACTGCTTGCCAGGCAGGACAGATAAGCTAATTTCCTTGGCAGTGATACATTTGCCTTTTCACTCTATCAAGTGGTTCTTCATTCATTAGCAAGATCAGAAGCGGAGCGATGATAGCCTGAAGATGGATGTTTATCATGGATGTGGGAAGCCATTGCTGTAAACAGCAATAAAATAAAATGCCTGTCGGTACGTTTCTTTCAACTGTTATTAACAACTTCTGGGCTTGCCCACTGAGTGATGAGAAAGAGTGTCTTGGCATCCGAGCAATGGTTTGGGGTATCAAAGAATCTTAAAATACTACGCAGGGAGAGGAGGAGAGGTGTGGAAGAGTGAACATTGTGAGTACGATCCTATTGATGTCATGCCTAATAATAATAATAATAATAATAATAATAATAATAATAATAATATCTTGCCCACCTCTCCACAAGGCTTGAGGCAGCGTACAACACAGATTAAAATACAATATATAATTAAACATTAGGATTATCAGTTAAAACATTTACTTTCCTTTCCCTTTGTTTTCTTTCAAATGCCAACTTTAAAAAATATTAAATTTAAAACACATAAACACATAAAATGATATTAAAATAATTCAAATTAAAATATACTCATTTAAAATTCATATTTTAATATCAACTAGTTAGGCCTGCTAGAAGAGATAGGCCTCTCGTACTGTTTTAAATCCAGACAGCATGTTTAGCTGTCGAATCTCTTCCCGCAGGTCATTCCAAAGTCTAGGGGCAGCCAGTGAAAAAGTCCTTTGGGTGACCATTGCCAGTCTATTTCTGGCAGGCTGAAGTAAATGTCCTCCAGAAGAACTGAATGTATGAGGCAGTTTATATGGGAGGAGGTAATCCCATGGGTAACTTGGACCCAAACTATGTAGGGTTTTAAAGTAATAACTAACACTTTGTACTTTGCCCAAAAGCTAACTGGCACCCAGTGAAGTGATTTTAATATTGGTGTGATATGCTCACTCCTAGATGTACCAGCGATCAGTCTGGCTGGTTGATCAATCTGGATCAGCCTTACACATTCAATTTTTGGCCATTGTGCAATGGACATATTGAAGCATGGATGCATAAACCAAATTCCACCAGTAGTCCTGACAAGTAGGAGCCTTGCACCTATGGGGTTTATCTATGCATTGACTCACCATACAGTGGTGGGTTCAGCGGTTCAACTGCATTTGGGTCTAACCAGGATTCCAACCACGCTTGGAATATGTGCAATTACTTTTCAAGGCTTTTAATATACTAGTTTGATTTCTTTAGACTGAAGAAGCAGCCTCTGTGCCTGTCACATTGCACAATAGGATATCAAGCAGGCTCATTGACAGATATTGACTATTGACTATTGGCATGACACAATGCTGGTCATAGAGTCATAGGGCTGGAAGAGCCCTCAAGAGCACTCCCTCTCACAGATGACCTGTGTTCAAAAACCTCTAAAGAAGGAGACTCCACCACACTCTGAAACTTCATCTTCCACTGTTCATCAGCTCTTATTGTGACATTCTTCCTAATGTTTAGATGGACTCTCTTTTCCTGTAGCTTGAATCCATTGCTCTTTGTCCTAGTCTCTGGAAGAACAGAAAACAAGTTTGCACCATCATCAATATGATTTCCTTTCAAATGTTGAAACAGGGCTATCATGTCACCAATTAACCTTCATTTTTCCAGGCTAAACATAGCCAGCTCCCCAGGTTGCTCCTCATAGGGCTTTATGGTTTCCAAACCTTTCATCATTTTGGTCTCCATCTCCTCTGGACATGCTCCAGTGTTCAGAAGAAAGGTGGTGCAGCTCTCTTAACTATGTGAGTATAGATTTACACTATGCAAGCATGATGGGGATCTCTATGTGAAGTAATTGTGGGGGGAACTTCAGGAGTTGAAATTAAATCAAGGCTTGAAATCATGGAGGAACTTCAGGGCTTTAAATTTAACTTTCCTTATATGTTTGGGCTTCCCTTTTCCCCAGGAGCTCTGCCCACTATTGGAATGGAAGCCCAGCGAAATTCTCTGCAATTGCATTTGGTGTAACCCAGCAGTGAACAACTGCTTCAAGTCAGAGGCCTGCTTTTCTGACTGACCAAGTGTTTGAGGGTTACATTTCTAACAAATCTTTCTTTTGCAGGAGACATTACTGGGCCAGATTTAACAGCGGACGAAATGTTCATTCCTTTAACACGATCGCAAATTCAATTGGCCCCAAGTGCTCTGCCACTCGCACTACATTAGTTCATTTTTGTTTCATTAAATGTTATGAAGCTCATTATTGCTTAGCGTGAAAAAGTAAAATTCAGAGAAAGGCCTAGATATGAGAGACTGCACTGCTGTCAATGGAGCCACCAGCCTCCCTGACTTGAAGCAGTGGCTTGCAAGGTAAGAGCAATGGGACTTTTAGATTAGCTAGGATGCGGACATCATCTGCCCTATACTAATTTGTCTATCCAAGTATCGGCAGCTTTGGCTGGCACCCATGAATTTTTAAAGTTTCAGGCAGGATTCATATCTGAAATACCTGGGATTGAATCTGAGATCTTCATAGCAACATAGGACATTGTCCTTATATAAGTAGGATACTTGGTCCATGTAGCCCAGTATAGTCAGCTATAACTGGCCATCATGGCTCTCCAGGGTTAAAGACCTGATGTTTTTCTAGCCTCCTGGTTTTCCCTGATGGTTCCCCATCCAAGTGCTAACCAGGATCTGACCCTGCTTAGCGTCTGAAATCAGACGAGACCAGAGATGTCCAGGGTGGTATTTTGTTTGTTGTTGTGTGCCTTCAAGTCCTATCTGACTTATGGTGACTGAAAACTGCAGTTCCCAGAGTTCACTATTATGTGTGGGGGGAAAGTAGATGGAGATTTTTATGCAGAAAATGGCACTTTCTGCACAGAAAACAAGCTTCTTATGGAGATAACAGAATTTTCTGCACATAAAATAACATTTTCTGCAGGAACCATTGTTTTTTGCTTAGAAAACACTGTTTTCTGTAGAGAAAATAAGTTATTTTTCTGGACAGAAATGGTATTCTGGCCATTCTGTTGCTGCAGACAACAGCTCCCCAAACTTCTATGCAACTCTGTCTGACATTCCAAATTCCTGATTCTCTTACCTTTGGTAAGTACCTTTGGACTAATATTTCCAGGAACTCCCTTCTTGGCTTTGGACTCTGCCCCTTAACTTTGGACTGCCTGGACCATTTTTCTCTTTGTAATCCCGTGGGAGTGATGGGACTGACTTGGATTTCCCTTGCCAGTCCTTGTGGACTATAGGTATGGTCCAAAACATGGCAGCCAGGTTAATCACAGGAACATTCAGGAGGGAGCACATAACACCGGTGCTTAAATTCCTCCACTGGCTGCCGATTAGTTTCCGGGCACAGTACAAGGTGTTGGTTTTGAACTTTAAAGCCCTACATGGCTTGGGTCCATCTTATCTTAGGGACCGCCTCTCCCCATACGATCCCCCCCATGCCCTCCGGTCCTCTGGGAGAAATCTGTTACAGCCAATAAAAACTAGGCTGTCTCAGACCTCCCAGAGGGCCTTTTCTGCGACTGCTCCCAGATTATGGAATGACCTGCCGGACGAGATCCATCTTATTGCTACTCTTGCTGCTTTTATAAAAGCAGTAAAGACAGATCTCTTCCAGCAGGCCGTCCTGGAATAATTCCCTGGATCTAGGGGAGATGGTTCCTATTGTTCCTTTTTTTATTATGGTTGCCCTATTGTTTTGTTGTTTTTATTGCATTATGGCATTTTAATTTCCTTATAGTTTAATCTTGTTTTAATGGGATGGGAGGGTAGCTTCTGGGATGAGGGAATGTTTTTAACTCTGTATGTTTTAAAATGCTGTAACCTGTCCCAATTGCTGAGCAGAGGGGCGGGCAATAAATAAATAAATTATTATTATTATTATTATTATTATTATTATTATTATTATTCATCTGGGTGCTCACCCATTTTAAATGGACACTTTCTTTTGTTTTTTAAAATGGTGAAAAGTCTGGAAACCATGCCCTAAGAAGACTAACATAGGAGCTGGTTATGTTTAGCCCAGCTTTAGACAAAAGGAAAATGAAGAAACCATGGATGACAGATAAAATGCTACAAGCAATAAAGGGAAGAAGATAAACAAAACAAAAAGGAGATAGGAATAAACTAAGAACCATGAATGCAACAGTATAACGGCTAGTGTGCAAAGATAAGGAAAATTACTGCAATGACAAATGTAGAGAAATAGAAGACAACAACAAAAAAGGAAAAAAGAGAGACCTAGTCCACAAGATTCGAGAAATCAAGGGAAAGTTCAAACCAAGGACTGGGACGCTCTATAACAGGAGTCGGCAACCCCCGGCCTGCGGAGGCCTTGGGACCAGGACATGGCTGGTCCTGCCGCCGCCATCACCGCGCAGGCGACATTTTGGCATTCAAAATAGTGCCCGTGCTTACACATGCATGTGCATGGCGGTGGGTGCCATTTTGGAACCCCCAATGGTGCCTGTGTTGGTTGTTCCAAAATGGCACCCGCCGCTGTGCACATGAGTGCACAAGCGCAGACGCCACTTTGGATGCCAAAATGGTGCCCGCACTCACGCACGCAGGCTCACGGCAGCAGGTGCCATTTTGGAATGCCCAACGGCGCCGGCATCATGCGATTTCATTTGGGAAGGCCCAACAGCACTTGCACTGTGTGAATTTCCACGGCGCAGGCGCCATTGGGCCTTCCAAAATGGCACTCTGCATAGTGAGTGCATGCACGCGCGATGTGGGGCACCATTTTGGAATGCCCAATGGCCCCTGTGCTGTGCGGGGGCAAGCGCCATTTACCACCCCGCCCCCCAGCAACAAAAGTTGCCGACCCCTGCTCTACAACAATAAAAATAACATAATTCAAGACCAGAAAGGAAGAGAAGGTTGAAGGGTGGCATGATAGCCATGTTTAAATAGCTGAAGGGATGTCACATTGAGGATGGTGCAAACTTGGTTTTTGCTGCTCCAAAGACTAGGACAAGGAGCAATGGATTCAAACTACAGGGGAAAAAATATCCCAGAACTTCATGACGGTAAGAGCTGTTTGACAGTGGAAGACACCTTCTTTCAAGGTTTTTAAACAGAGGATGAATGGCCATCTGTCTGGACTGCTTTGACTGTGTATTCCTGCATGGCAAAATGGGGTTGGACTGGATGACCCCTGAGGTCTCTTCCAACTCTGGGATTCTATGATTCTCTTTCACCAAAACTTTGAATATTCTTTCCACCCCTACCTGTGAATATGCAGGTGTGTGTGTGTGTGTGGGAAATGTGGATCTTTGCAGAACCCTTCTAGAAAATCTGTGATAGATTTTGGACTTCAAACCTTAGAGTATGCAGTCTCATAAGAAGAGAGAAAGGGCACTGAGAGCTCCCACTCCGCCCTCTCCTTCCTCTTTGTCTTTGGATTTAGTAAAGGACTTGTACCATTATCTAGAGAAAAGCAACTTCTGTGAGAATATAAGGATTAAGTTGATTGCTCCTGGACTAACTGAGAAATCATTTTTCCAATAGCACAGAAGATAGAACTTCAATTGAGTAACAAAAATCCACAAGTGATTCAAGCAGCAGCACTTTTTACTAAATTAGCTGCTAAAGCTGGGAGAAAAATGGAGGAGGTTTTATAGGTTTTTGACGTGATTCTTACAGAGTATAAGATTTTATTGTTTTATCTGTGCTGGTAAAGGGTGCACTCTTTATCTTTCTTTCTCTCTCTATAAGACAGTCAGCATGGTGTTGGACCAGGGCTCTGGAGTGCACCCTTTACCAGGGTGTTGGACCAGGGCTCTGGAGACCAGGGTTCAAATCCCTGTTTGGCCGTGGAAACCCATTGGGTGACCTTGGTTAAGTCACACTCTCTCATTTTCAGAGAAAGACAATGACAAGAATCCCGCTGAACAAATCTTGCCAAGAAAACCCTGCAATAGATTCACCTTAGGGTTATCATAAGTCAGAAATTATTTGAAGGCACATATCAATAACATCATCATCATCAATAACAACAGCATCTTCTCAGACTGCATATGTTCCATTTCCATTAAGGACTTCAGTTCTTTGTTATAGAATTTAATGGCTTATGTATGTTTCTAGTGATTGTATTACATTGTGTAATTGTGGTTTATTTTCTGTTTATTTTTTAAAGTTTTATTTCAATTTTATATATTTAGTAATATACTTTATATATCCTAACCTCAGTTACTCAATTTCTTTTGGAGTTAGTTAGGTATAGTTTTCCCTTTGAAGGCACACATCATCATCATCATCATCATCATCATCATCATCATCATCAACAACAACACATATATACATTCCTTCCTTCCTTTATTCATGGTGGTGAGGATGTTTTATAGGTGGCTATCCATAAGGAAGTACTTCAGAATTGGACAAATCCCAAATCCAGAATTGAATCAGACTGAATTAAATGGCCACCAAAGCAGAACTATCGAGACTGCTTTGCTAAAATCTAGAGTGGAGTTACCATGTTACTGAGACAGAATTCATCAGTCACTGCTGGATTTCAACGATTGTCTTCTAGTGATGGCCAAGATTCAACATTGAGGAGAGGGAGAGTATTTTTTTATGCTCATGGAGTTAAGCAGTGGTATATTGATGTCACACATTCAATCCAATATACACACGCATAACACACAATGTGAAATGGACATCCATGCACAAAAGTGTGCATTGCAAATAGACATACATGCACCACATAGATGCATCTGTGGAGCGTCACATGCAAACTCTCTACAACTTCTGCAACCTCAACGACTTCTACATGATACTAAAGAGTAAAGACATACAAGTGAGCATTAAAGTTAGAATAATCCAAGCTACTGTATTCCCATCGCTATGTATGGATGTGAGAGCTGGACAGGGAAAAAAGCAGATAAAAAGAAAATCAACATATTTGAGATGTGGTGCTGGAGAAAAGTGCTGAGGATACTGTGGATGGCCAAAAGACAAACACGTGGGTCCTTGAGCAAACCAAGCCTGAAATCTCCCTAGAAGCCAAGATGGTCAAATTGAGGCTGTTGTACTTTGGACACATCGTGAGAAGGCAAGTCTCATTAGAAAAGACAATAATGCTACGAAAGGTGGAGGACAGAAGAAAGAGTGGAAGGTTGCATGCTAGATGGATGGACTCAATCAGAGAGGCCATGGGAATGAGTCTGCAAGACTTAAAGAGAGCAGTGAAAGACAAGAGAGTCTTGGAGATGTCTCATCAAAGGGTCACCATGAGTCCAGGACAACTCAAGGGTAGTTAACAATAAGGCATCTTTATGATCCTGCTTAATTCTTTGTCTTGGCTGACTGCTGAGACAGGACAGCAGATGTCAAATACTAGGGATGCTGCAATGGCCAGAAGGCAGCAGCAAAAATATTGATGGACATTCTGCAGCCAGGGGAAGAGAAATGAGGCCACGGTCCCAGGTGTTCAGAGGCTCATTGGAAAGCCTGGAGAAAGATCTCATTTCTCTTCCTCTACAATTAGGTGCTGCCTGGTTCCCTTCCTCTTCCAGAGCCTCCAGAGCTTGACAGATGTCTGGGAGAGGGAAGAAGCATGGCGCTGTGCATGCAGAGCATTATGCCCCATACACTTTGATCTGGGTGCCTTTGTCATAATACTATGCATCTGCTGTGCTGTGTTCGTTTCAATCCGCGTTGCAAAATTCATGTACCTGCCCTTGTATATAAGAATGTGAAATGTAGACGTGTGAATTGTGCATGGAGCAGGCAAGTATCTGTGGAATAAAGGGATAGATTTCCAAATCCCCATGCCAGCTCAGTGGGAGATGCCTAAAGCAGAATTTCTAAGGATTGCAGAAAAATAAAGGCTTCCATCAGCCTTAAAGCACAGAGATATAAAATATCAGTGTGTTGTCATTTTGTTTTGCAGGCATCCTCAAATAATATTTAAATGAATGTAAATATTGCAATATTGTGTGACCCCTGCTGTGTTGTTTTTTTTTTTAGTTCAGGACTGGCAATAGAAAAAGAATTCTTCAAACACTGTGTGATTGCATGGTTTACTAATCAGACTCCTTGAACAGATATTGCCATGGTGGCTACCAGTTTGGATCGGAGCTTGGGGTTGCTAAAGTAGAGCCTCTGAATCTACCTCCCTGTTAACTCACCCATTAATTCAA
>CM034708.1:3963026-3973666 GCA_020142125.1 Phrynosoma platyrhinos
ACCTCCTCTGAACAAATCATGCCAAGAAAACCCCAGGATAGGTTCACCTTAGCATCACCATAAGTTGGAAATGGCTTGAAGGCATACAACACACACTCCTGGAGTCCTACCTAGTCCAATGCTCAAACCACTGTACTATGCCAAATCTCCCATAGGGAAACTTCTGGGTGTGTAAAAGAAAACATCAACATGATGCTAGTTAACATTAAAAACTATGCAAAGGGATCTTGTAGCACCTTTGAGACTAACTGAAAGAAAACAGCAAGTGGGTGGTAGCATGAGCTTTTGTAGACTTGAGATTTCTTCTTCAGATGGAAGACTTGAACTTACTTTCCCCTTTCTTTCAGTTAGGGGGGAAGCAGACGGGCGTCCCTGGGCCGCCCCGGGAAGCTGCGCCACGGGGCCGAGGTATCCGCACACCTCAGCCCTGCGGCGCAGCTTTGCCGCCCCTGGAAGGAGCACTAAAATAGCGCTCCTTCCACAAGTCGCCGAAGGTGTGCTGCAAAAGGCTGGCGGCGCACCTTCGGTGACTTTTCCGCTGCAGCGTGTGCAGAGGCTGCGGCGGGAAGGCATCATTGGAGCCCCGGCCGTGCGGACGCTGCGGCGCTCCGATGATGCCTTCCGGAAGGGGTTGGGGCGCCCACCGTGCGGCTGTCTCTCCCCTTCCTTGCCCCCAAAATGGCCCTTTGTGCCGTCTGTGTCCCCCCTTAGTCTCAAAGGTGCTATAAGATCCCTTTGCATACCAATTTTCCAGACTGGGCCTTTGCAGACTGCCAGAAATAGTGCAAATTGAGTCCACTTTAAGGGTTAAGGTTAGGGTTAGGGAATCATGGGAACTGTATTTTATTGTGGCACCAGAGCTCTCTGACAGAGAAGGCTCAATGTCTCAGAAAAAAAAAACCCAATTCCCATGATTCCCCAGCACTAACCCTAACCCTAAAAGTGGACTCAATTTGCACTATTTCTGGCAGTCTGCAAAGGCCCTAACATAGTTGGGTCTTTGAGCATTAAAAAAGTGGGCCTTGAGATAGAAAAACAGACATGGGACACTTGGACATCTCAGGCATTGGTCAGTCAGCCCTCATTCCACAAGGCAATCAGAATTGCAATGGAGACGTAACTTGGAGAAAAGAATCAATTTCATTTCCCTAAGAACATGGCATGGTGCATCCAAAGTATTACTAGCAAAATGGATGATATCATTCTAGGCTTTTTCCTCCCAAGACCGTCTGTCTAAAAAAAATGGGGGAAAAGAAAGAAAGAAAAGTAATCTTGGTCTCAAGAAAAGCCAGCATGAATTTTACTGTTTCTTTAATTATAATTCCCAGAAGTTGAAAGCCTCCGTGGGTTTTTTTTTTATGAATATGAAGAGCTTACCACCGTCGTCACCTGCTGTTTTAATAATTTTATTAGAAAGCCACTGTGCAAGGAAGACAATGGGATGCTGTATTACCGAATTGCTGTACACATAAAGAGAACCATCTAGATCTGAGCCAAAACTGCTTACCTCATTTCATATTCATTTTCATGGTGGTTGAAGAAAAAAAAATGCCTCCCGTTTTCAACTATTTTTGGCACTTGCTGTGAAAGTATTTTGTGTTGTTTTGATCCCCTACTGCTCCACACCATCCCTCCTTTTCCATCTTTGCCTGGATTCGGTGCTGCATGATCCTCTTGCATTGCTATGGCTACTGCTTTGGACACTATTTCTATTCTTATTCTTTGCCCTTATTATTCTTGGCCTCATTTGCCCTTGCTGACCTTCACCTTGTTCAACTGCATCGGTTGCATCCAAACGTTTGATTGTCGAGGATGGTGCGTCGTACTTGCATAGCGGCAATTGACACTCATGGTTCTGCTAGGCTGCCCTTCTGCTGAATACTGACATTGTAAAAGTGATGGTTTACCTGCCAATTTACCTGGTGATTGTCCCCTTGTGCGACGGGGAATGCACAATGGCTTTGTCGGCAATTTCAGCTAATGAGATGGTACAGTGATGTCTCCGACAAATAGTTATGCACAAATATACAACGATGTGGGAAATATCAGTATGCAAAGGGAGCTTGTAGCACCTTTGAGACTAACTAAGGACCTTATTGCATTACTGGAAAAAAAAATGGACTTACCCCTGCTGTTTTGAACTCTATTTTGGGATTCAGCCAGGTATTATTGCACCAAAAATGCCACCTTTGCCTCTGCCCAGCTACATCCTGGTTACATCCCAGCTCCTAGCCATGATCAGCCAACCTCTTTTCAAAACCGGGAGGCTCCTGGCTTTGCAAATCGGCCAACTGGGAGCTGGGATTTAGCCGGGATGCAGCTAGGCGGTGGCATTTTGGGTGCAATAATTCCCAGCTGCATCCCAAAATAGAGTTCAAAACGGCAAGGGTAAGTCGGTATTTTTCAGTAATGCGATAAGGTCCTAAGGGAAAGAAGTTGTAGCTTTAGTAGATTTGGTCTGCTTCCAGGTCTCTGAAAACCTTAGGCTACAACTTCTTTTCTGTAGCTCCATCCTATGGGATCCTGGGCTTTGTAGTTTTGCAAGGTCTTTAGCCTTTTCTGCCAAAAGGTTCAGGTACTGCATTGTTGTCGTTGTCTGCCTTCAAGTCATTTCTGACTTATGGCAACCTGTCAGGGATGCTTTGATTGGGAGTTCCTGCATGGCAGGGGGTTGGACTGGATGGCCCTTGTGGTCTCTTCCAACTCTAGGATTCTATGATTCTATGAAGGACCTTCTTGGCAAGTTTCGTCAGTGAGGGTTTGCCATTCATTTCAGAAAATGCTTAAACTAATCTGAGAAGTAGGAATCAAAAGGCAAAAAGGGCAGGGTGACCAGATGTCCTCCTTTTCCAGGACATAATTTCCCTTTCCACCTTCTGTCCAGGAGGAATTCCAAAATATCCTCCATTTTGAGCATGACTTAGAGGCTCATTGAGTATCACCATGTTTGCTGTTCCTTTTCAAGAAATTCATCTACTTGGCAGCCTGTCCTTGCTGCAAATCGAAAAATAGGTTGGATCTTTCTAAAGTTCTTTTTTTTTCTAGAATCAACAGCAAACAGGACTCGCACCCAGAGCTCAGGGCTCTCGAAGCAAATGTTTTCGGCAATGGACTCCTTGAGGAGACAATGCAAAGGTTGAAAGCACAATGGACAAATGAAAGGAATAAGTGAAATGTAGATTTCAGTCAAGGGTTTGTTGCCAGTCAAGTACAATCTTAAGCATTTGTTTTGCTCAGAGTTCTATAAATATCTTGCAAGCCAACAGGGCATTTTAACAAAGGTAAGTTCATCAGAAGAAAAAAACACACAATTGTGTCCATAATAAAATACAGTATAGGACGTATAGCTGAAAATAAACTTTATGAAAGGAATTTGTATTTATATGATTGTTTTACGTGGTAAGGTCTTATACCCAGCACCTAATGGGCAGACTTTCCAAAATTGCTGTTCCTCATTTAACAAAACCTTTGAGAAAGAAGCTACTTTTCACACCTCCTTTCCTCCTCATCCTCTGTCTAGTTGGAAGGTGTTTTTCTTATAGCAGCATTGGCATTGGGAGAATGGTGAAGGAGGGCTGGAGAAACACAGAGGCCAAAAACACACTGCAGAAATAATCCAGTTTGAGACTGCTTTAACAGCCTTGGCTGAATGCTAGGGAATCCTGGGGACTATAGCTTTGTGGTACTTTTAGCCTTCTCTGTCAGAGAGCTCTGGTGCCAAAATAAACTACCATACAATTCCCAGGATTCCTTGCCACTGAGCCAGGGCAGTTAAAGCGGTCTGAAACTGGATTATTTCTGCAGTGTGCTTTGGACCAGACTTTCACAACCAGGGTGCAACAGAGCGTTATTGCATTCTTATCTGCACTAAATAGTGCAACAAAGCTGGGGCTGAAAAAGAGACGTATTATAGCCTAGGTGCTCCTACAACAAAGTAAATAAAAGCTGCCTCCAGAATCATCTACTGGCAGTAAAGTAGAGTCTGCTGCCACACTGCACAATTAATGCAGTTTGACACCGCTTTGACTACCATGGTTGCATCCTATAGGATCCTGGGATCTGTACTTTTGTGAGTGATTTAGGAGAGCCAGCATGGTGTAGTGGTTTACGCATTGGACTGCGACTCTGGAGGCCAGGGTTCGAATCCCAGCTCGGTGATGAAACCCGCTGGGTGACCTTGGGCAAGTCACACTCTCTCAGCTTCAGAGGATGGCAATGGCAAACCCCCGCTGAAGAAGCTAGCCAAGAAAACCCCGTGATAGGGTCTCCTTAGGGTTGCCATAGGTTGGAAACAACTTGAAGGCACACAACAACAATAACAACAAGCGATGTAGCCTTCTCTGCCAGAGAGTTCTGGTGCCACAACAAACTACAAACCCCAGGACTTTGTAGGATAGTGCCAAAGCAGTTAAAGCAATGTCAAACTGCATTAATTTGGCAGTATGGAAGCAGACAGAGAGAAAAGGGGAGCGCAGATAAGCCTGCCTAACCAGTTAAGAAATATCGAAATAATAAGAAATAGGGAGGCTGGCCAAAAAGAAGTCATTTCTGGATGCATTTTGGAAGAATGACCTCAAATGATCTCAAGGTTTGAAATATTTTTATTTTTGTTTATTTAAGCAAAAGTTTACAGCAAGTAAGGCATACATCACCTGGTTGCTGCATATTGTACATATTGTCAGCTTTGAATAAAGTGTTTGGTGAAACACACTGAATTACTCTTCTTTTTGTGGTGTAGGAACCAGTCCCTATACTTTCTATTGCCACCTCTGTTACTAAATTTTCTGTCAAGGGAATAAAGTTCAGGTACGCCTCTGTATCATTAAATGAGGAATACCTATTAAATATTAAAATGTATGTTTGCTTTGAGGCCAGTTACTTGAGCTTGAAGACTGACATCTGGACCAACATTTTGTTAAACAAACTACTATCTTTATTCTACTGTGGTCTCCAATCTTAAACCCTAAAAGGACAGTTTTCCCCTACAGCCTCCTTTTTGAGAGAAAGGTAGACTGTGAGTCCAACGAATTAATAATAAAAAAGGTAAAACCTACAAAACCTCTACTCCCAACCTTTGCTCTTCCATTTATTTTGGACTTTAGCTCCCAGAAGCCCCAGCCAACTTGGACCAACAGTCAGGAACTATGGGTGCTAAAACATCTGGAGGACCTAAAGTTTGAAACCACTGCTCTAGCCTACTTTTTAAAAAAGCCTGTGACCATGTTGGACTACAACTCCCATCGTCCCCAACCAGCATGGCCAATGGGCTGAGTCTGAGGATGATAGGAGCCATGGTCCAGTGCTCCTGGAAGGTTCCAAACTGGCAAAGGCTGCTATGAAGCATTCGCTGTCTGCATCAAACTCTGTGAAACTTTTCCTATGATTTGCTCAAATCCTTGTTGATCCTTTCTGGGTGTTTGTGTCTGGCGGCTCTTAACATGGAAGGAAAAAAAGTAGAGAGGCCAGTAGGACTGAGACAAAATTACTCACCCGTGAAATCTTCTTTTTTTCACTTCATTTTTTGCCACTTCCAAAACTGAAGACCCGCTTTTTAGCTGTCCTCCCCCCAACTTTTGCATCATTTTGCAACAGAGGTCTTTGAGAATTTTTGCTTCTTTCATTCTTGCAAGAAGAATGTCCTGGGAGTCTGAGATGATGAGGGTTTGCTGCATTTCTTAATTATTATTTGTTTCTTTTGCAGTTGGGGTCATGACAAAAAACAAACCCTAATTCCATTTACTTAAACCTTCCATGTTTGTGCAGCGCTCCATCGATTTTAGCAAGTCCCCGTTGAGACCTGAAACTCACTGAGGTGACTTTGATTTCTAAGTCAAAATGAGTAATAGTCCCCCTGTATTCTGCACTGGTCAGGCTTCATCTGAAGTCCTGTGTTCAGTTTTGGGCACCTCATTTTAAGAAGGATATGGACCGGTTGGAGCAGGTCCAGAAAAAGGCAGCAAGGATGATAAAAAATATGGAGAACAAAACATATGAGAAGTTGAAGGAGCTGAGCATGTTCAGCCTAGTGCAAAGAAGACTTGAGGGGTGACATGATCACTCTCTCTAAATACCTCAAGGGCTGTCATGGAGAAGAGGGGCAGGACTATCCTCTACTACCCCTGAAGGTAGAACCAAGTCTGTCTGAAGTTACAGGAGAGTAGATTTTGATTTAACATTAGAAGGAGGTTTTTACAGATAAGTAAATCTAGGTAGCTGCTTCATATTCATGATCATTTGTTGTTAGCTGCCTTCGAGTTGGTTCCAACTCCTGGTGACCCTGTGGATGAGACATCTCCAAGAATCCCTATCTTCTGCTGCAGTCTTGTCCAGATCCTGCAAGCCCTTCTCCATAACAGCTCCCTGATTGAGTCCATCCATCTGGTTTCTTCCTCTCTTTCTTCTACCCTCTACCTTTCCTAGCATTATTGTTTTTCCTAGTGATCCATGCCTTCCCATGATGTGGCCAAAGTACGATAGTCTCAACTTGATCCTCTTTGTTTGCAAGGCGAGCCCTGGTCCGATATGTGCAAGAACTCATTTGTTTGTCTTCTTGGCTGTCCATGGGATCCTAAGTATTCTTCTCCAGCACCGCATTTTGAATTAGTTGGTTTTCTTTCTGTCTGCTTCCTTCACTGTCCAGCTCTCACATCCGTACATGGGGATGATGGGGAATACTATGGCCTGAACGATTCTGACTTTATTGCTCAGTTGTATGTCTTTGCTCTTCAGGATCTTTTCCAGTTCTTTTATAGCTGTTCTTCCCATTCTTAGTCATCTTCTTATTTCTTGATTGCAATCTCCATTCTGGTCAATGCTTGATCTTAGATATGGGAATTCTTTAACTATTTCAATTTCCTCATTGCCTAGATTGAATTTGTGTATTTCTTCTGTGGTCATTATTGTTTGTTTTCTTTATGTTCACCGTCAGACCTGCCTTTGCACTTTTATTTTTGACCTTTCTTATTAACAGTTCCAATTCCTGAACGTCTTCTGCTAATATTATGGTGTCGTCCTCATAACTTAGGTTGTTAATTTGCTTCCTCCTATCTCAACTCCTTTTTCTGATTCTAATTCTGCTTTTCTTATGTTTTCAGTATATAAATTAAACAAGTATGATCATTACTTAGTCACAAGTGTGAAACTCTTGCTACTATTGCCAAGTGGCTTATAGAAAATACTGGCCATTGTTTATTTGTTTTACAGAATGTCAGTATTCAGCAGAAGCGCGGCACAGTGCAACCACTGCGTAACCTCTGTGTAACTTCCAGAGTATAGATTTACACTGCAGAAGCATGATGTTGACTCTCAGCCATTGTGTTTTGAATCAATGGGATTGACCCATGTGTCAGCTCACCATGCAACAATCAATTCCATGGATCTTCTGTAGCTGGGACAAAACCACAAGAATTTGGCCTGCATCATTTAAGTATACCAGCTCTCAAATCCCTGTTCCTGTATGGTTTTTTTCCCTCACAATTTTGGCTGGTGTTTACTATGGGACTCATATCTATATAAGTGGACTTATACATCTGTGAGAACTAGAACTGAGAAATTTTGCAATGTCTGCATTCAGCAAGGGACTGCTGTGAACTTACTATATAGCCAGCAAAGTGACTAATGGGTGCAAATATGCATTGTGACACTCTTGCTGGAGCCCTGATACAAACCTTTGCAAATCACAAGGAGGGTTCAATAGCACCTCTTGTTCATAGCTAAATATGCATAAACAGTGTATCACTAGGATTGGCATCACCCGGTGTGGTATCTTATAGTATCGCCTTCCCCATTGACCTCCGACCATGCCATACCATACACCACAGTGAAAATTTGGGTTGCTATGTTCTTGTACTCAGAAACTGTAATTCACTGAATGTAATGGCAATAGGCATGACATTAACAACCAGCAGAATTAAAATTAGACCTTTAAATGACAACATTTAAAATTAGACCTTTAAATGACAGTATCATATGCACAGCCTACATGTACATAGTTTCAGGTGGCAAAATTTGGTAAGATGTAATCTTTTTTTAAAAAAAGAAAATGTTAAAAGCTTTCTCCTCCCACTGAGCTTTGCCCTGCTCACACCATCTCTTTTGCTGAGCTCCAGCATTTTAAAGAGAAGCATAATAATAATAATTATTATTATTATTATTATTATTATTATTATTATTATTATTATTTATATCCCGCCCCTCTGAAACCAATCGGGGCGGCTTACAGTGTTAAAATACAATATATCCAAACCCTATTCCCTCCCTTCCCTTAAAACAATATTAAATCAGATAAGAGTTAAAACAAACAAATTAAAACAACAACATAAAATATATGCAGATACGGCCATGAGTATCTGTGACAGTAATATAGGAGTACAGTGGTATTATCTTTAAGCTAGGAGGACTCTCCTAAGAGGTTCCTGAAGCCATGATGGTCTATTCTGGAAAGGCCTGCTGGAAGAGATCCGTCTTGACAGTCTTTTAAAAGCTGTCTAAAGATGTCAGTTGACGGATCTCATCCGGCAGGCTATTCCACAGTCTGGGGGCGACAACCAAAAAAGCCCTCTGGGAGGTAGTCGAAAGCCTAGATTTTTGTGGCTGCAGCAGGGTTAGGATTAGGGTTAGGGTTAGGGTTAGGGTCCATGGGGAGGATTATACCACCACTGTTTATGCCAAAAAGCACTTGTTTGGGTAGCAGTGGTGTCATCCCTCCTTAGGGTGTCACCTCGTGTGGTCCATACACCCCGCACCCCCCAGTGATGCCCCTGTGCATAAAGTTACACAATGCAGACTGCAATATATTTTTTAAAAAGCACCCTGATGTATCTGTGTGATCACTTTCTTTCTTGCCAGAATATTTGGAGAGAGTGAAAGCCCGTGGATAACATGGTTCTGACCCATACGTTAGCCCAAGAAGCCTGGATGAATTCACTTCTTATTAGAACTCAAAGATCAAATTCCTCAGGCCTTCTCTAGAAATGACTACAAAGGGAGAGGAAAAATCCTATCATTTAGGAGGCTTTAAAGAATGCACGGTGGGACTGCCCAGCTTGAGAGTGTTTCTTTCGACTGATCCGGATGGCTTCCTGTCACAAGGCCTCTGTGTGTTCGTCGCCCCAGATGTCGCTCTTTGCAGAATAGCTGAGCGACATACCAATTAAGCTAAGGCTTCCTCAAGGCTTTGGAGAAGGGGTGGCGAACATGCTCATCCTTTATGATAGTAACGTACGGACCTTGCTTCATTTTTATTTGCAACCAAATTGGCAAAGAAAAGGGGAAGGAGAAGGGGGGGGGGTCAAGAAGGCACTAGCACATTCACCATCACTGCTATTCAAAGTCTAGAATCATAGGATCCTAGAGTTGGAAGGGACCTCAAAGGCCATCCAATCCAACCCCATTCTGCCATGTAGGAAGACACCATCAAAACCCCCATGAAAGATGACTATCCAGGCTCTGTTTAAAAGCCTCCAAAGAAGGAGACTCCGCTACACTCTGGGGGAGCACCTTCCATTGTTAAACAGCTCTTACCATCTGGAAGTTCTTCCTAAAGTTGAGCTGGAAACTGTTTTCCTGTAGTTTGAATCCATTCTGCATCCTGGTCTCTGGAAGACCAGAAAACAAGCTTGTTCCATCCTCAATATGACGTCCCTTCAAACATTTAAAGAGGGCTATCATATCACTTCTTAACCTTCTCTTCCCCAGGCTGAACATACCCAGCTCCTTAAGCTGCTCCTCACTGTGGCTTGGTGGTTTTCCAGATCTTTTACCATTTTGGTTGCCCTCCTCTGGAAACACTCCAGCTTGTCAGATTCCTTCTTGAATCATGGCACCCAGAACTGGGCACAATATTCCAGGTGAGGTCTAACCAAAGCAGAATAGAGTGGTACTATTATTTCCCTTGAGCAAGACAGCTCATTCCTATCGATGCACCCTAGGATCACATTGGCTTTTTTAGCTGCTGCGTCACACTGTTGACTCATATTCTTCTTGTGGTCAAGTAGGACTCCTAGAATTTGAATGCAATCCCTAAGATTGCCATCTGCTTAACAGCTGTAAAAGCTTCCTGGTGTAACTGGCTCTGCCCTCACTCTCCTGCTTTGAGTAGAAGAGGGGATTCACCACTATTTTACTCCCTATTACCTAGTAGTAACCTAGTGGGAGTTATAGAGAGGGCTACCTTACACTTTTCCCACCTCTGCAGAGACTTTCCTTTCTCTTTTCATGGGAGATAAGATTCCTGTATTCATACACACACACACACCACCAAGCAAGGGCACATGAAGAAAATGGGGAAAAGAGGAGATATTTCAAGGAAAGCTTTCATTCTAGTAAGCAATCTTACCTTAGCCAAAGGTATCTTGTGCAAGAGGGCATCATCCTTGGTTACAAAGTTACAATAATAGCCAAACTTCATATTCAGCTGAGGTTAAAATAACTATAACGTGACTAGCAGAACATTCCTATTCTACTCATGAGACAGAAGGTGTTTTGGGTCTTGGATGTTCATCTGAAGCTGGGATGTTGAGGTGGGCAGCACCCCTCCCTTTCCATCTGTCCCAAAGTCTCTGTTGGTCAGTCTCTCTCCCTGATTTATGGTTTATAACCTTTCACTTGGAAGCATTTCAAAGTGTCTAGATCAAGAGAAG
>CM034708.1:4055912-4066138 GCA_020142125.1 Phrynosoma platyrhinos
AAAACAAACAAACCCACAAACACTCCACATGTGTTGCAACATTTAGCCAACTTAGCACAGATCACTAAGAGGCTGCCAGCTCATATCTGAAGAAATATGTGAAATTTGAGTTCTTGTCCATAAAGCAAACTGAATAGACTTCTCAGCATCTCTAGGGCAAAGTTACAGAAACGTTTACTATCCATCACAGCATAAAAACTGGTCTGGTCCCCAGTTGCAAAGGGGGATATGTCTTGATGGTATTTAAAGATTCTTCTAAATACAATAAAGCAACATTTGGTGGAGGGGGAATACTGGACTGCAAGAAGAGAGAAATCTTCCTTCTAAATTTATCACTGTAATGAAGTCGGCCACATACTCACTTCAAAGAGACCCTTGGGAAGGATGAGTTCTCTGCTTTCACTCTAGTTGGAGATACTGGCTTAAATCCTGTTGTTAGCCCTGACTCGACTAGACCCATTCAATTTTTATGTCATTTACCTTCATGTTGACTCACCAGTCAGCAACCGACTGAACTGGTCTACTCTAGTTGGAGCTGCCGTAACCAACAGGATGCCAGCCACTGGCTAAGGCTGCATGTGCAAATGTACTTTGACACCACTTTAACCGTCGTGGCTCAATGTGAGGGATTTAGCCTTCTCTGTCAGACAGATCTGGTGTTACAACAAAGTACACATCCCAGGGTTGCACAGCATTGAGTCATGGCAGTTAGAGTGGTGTCATACTGCATTATTTCTGTAGTGCAGATACAGCTTGAGAGTCTACATCAAGAAGAGAGGGCAATGTTCTTCCCATGCAGTTGCATGCTCCCCCCATGTTTGTCTTTTTTTCCCGGATGAAATGCCAAGTGCTACCCTTCAGCCCTTTGCACCCCATCCAAAACCGAAACACAAAGACACACACACACACAAACACACACATACACACAGCTTCAAACTCGAGAAAGGATGCTTACCAGTGGAAGGGCAAGGGATCAAGAAGCTGAAGAAGACCTGGTTTTCTGGGTCAAAAGACAAGGGAGATGGGAGTCCACTCACAGAGCATGTGTGTGAACATTTAAGAAGAAATCAAATAGTCTCCACAAAGGTTTTAATACAAAGCCATGGCCAACATCCCACACTGGGGTTTTGTAGCATACATCTCTACAAATTAAGTTACTCATTCATTGTGTTCTGCAACCCGAATGGCAGCGTTTCACAATGGAAGCAAAACATCAGCTGTGCAACTAAATGCACAGCCAAATGTGAATCCGTGCACAATGCAAAAGGTTCAGGCATATGCATGCAAGTCCATGGGAAGTGGTATGCATGCATCCACTTTGACAACCTTGACCTGAATATGAACATCCCATATTTGACAAAAATGTCCAGATGCTTCCATAGGGGAACATGGGTAAGACACTAGCCAGATGCCAGCCTGTCACATCTTCACACAGTGGCCAGCCTCCTCTTGGGGGTATCCAGACTGCAGAAATAAAGCAATTTGACATCACGTTAACTGACATCTCTTTACTACAGAACCCTGGGATTTGTAGTTTGGTGAGGCACCAGACCTCTCTGACAGACCAGGATGAATACCTCACTAAACTACAAGTCCCAGGATTCCACAGGATGGAGCCATGACAGTTAAAGTGATGTCAAATTGCTTTATTTCTGCACTCTGGATGCAACCTCAGTGAATGTATGAGTTCCCTTAGATATGTGGTTGTACTTTTTTGGCCATGGCATAACATCTGTATTCAGCTGAAGACTGAGAAAACAGTATTGCTACGTAGTTGTACATTTGCAATGTGCATGAAGATGCACCTTGTGAATACAGTTGTGCATTGTGCACTGCAACCATGCATTTCACATTTGTTTGCCCATTCAATTTTACAGTCTTAAAACTCACCAATGCACAATTGTCATGTAATTCCTTGAATGTAGAGTTAAAATATGTCTCCTTGATGTATGATCTTGGGCCACTGTATTGTTCCCATTGGGAAGATACAAAGGAAGTCCCCTCCAGAAGAACTCATCCTTGGGAAGGCATATATATATATATATATATATATATATATATATATATATATGGACACTTCTTCAATTATTGAGGTCCTATTCTGTTGGAAAAGAATTTCGTAGCCTCACCGACTACACCAGCTCATGGCCTCTTGAACCAACCAGGCTGATTTCTGTAAAGGTAAAACCAGTTGTTCAAAGCAGATTGTTGTACTGATAAATTATCCTCTCCCTCCCATTTATACACAACAGTATATATAAGTCTAGAAATTTTAGTCAAAAAAATTGAACCCCAAAACTGGGTCAACTTATAGAATCATAGAATCATTGAGTTGGAAGAGACCACAAGGGCCATCCAGTCCAACCCCCTTATCTGTGGTTCAATGTAAATATTATACTTTAACTCTTATCAAAAAAAGGAACCAATCTCTTTTCTGAATAGAGTGGTGAAAGGCGAGAGCTTGTCCATTCCAGATGAACCTAAAAGAAGCACCGACTACCTTTATTACAGCAGTGCCATTTCTGGACATTATGAATGCCTTTGAAGGATCTGAATAAGACATTTGTATGTGTTTGCCAGTTTTTCTCGGTTAAAACTGGGCAAAGTTAAAAGGTTATAATCACCCAGTCACCATTTTCTTTGTTTTGCCTTTTTATTCTTTTTTACATATGTTCATTTTCTTAAATTGACATTCTCACGCACCAATGGCATATATAGGTCTGTCCCGGGCTTTCCACTCCACCAAGTGCATCTGAGGAAGTAGACCTACGTCTACAAAAGCTCATGCTGCCAACTTCTTTTTTTTTCCAGTTAGTCTCAAAGGTGCTATATGCTCTTTCTACATGCATTCATTCCCTCCTCATCCATCCAGCCTTTGGGGTGAGCACAAACAATTATGACTGCTGGAATTTTGTAACCTTTTGGCATTGTTTTCCTTTGCATCATCCTTTCCATCCTTTGTTAATTGACTCTTTTGCCTTTGACTTATCTACAGGTCATATCAAAATCCATAATTTTGGCTCCAAACCCTGCCCTCGACTTATACATGAGGTCAACCTACAGTCGAGTATCTATTGTATTTCTTCAATGCTTCAATCCAGTGTTTCTATAGTTTCAGTGACAAAACCATAAACAAGGAGACATATTAAAATGTGTGATCTCAAAGGATGGCATGCATGAAGCCCACCAACTCCAGCTACATGTGCATGGGAGATGGTTACATCTTAGAAGCAGGCAAGAAGGTCATTTAGCATTGGGAAAAGTAGGGAGACCAATCATCTTTACTACCTTCTCGCAGTGCCATGGTTCTATGACTAGTTCAGCCGGCGTGGCGATGAAAGTGGTCTTTCACCTTCACTGATTTTGGAATGCTCCTTTTGCCAATTTGAGGGAATGGAGCTGAGTTAATGGGGGCCATCCATCTTGTTACCGCATGGAAACTCAAACTAAAGGCATCGCACAATGAAAGAAACACCTTCGAAAAGACCACAAAGCCTGGAAAGAAGGAGAATGTTGTTACTTTCCTTGAGAAAGACCCCCTACAAGGAAGCGAAAGAATCCCACAGACTTGTGCCACCGAAGGCTCAGGTTTACTACCTTGATTTTTATTCCCCAGATGTTTGCTGGCCGCAAACAAGGTAACCTAACTTGGTTGCACCCTAATTCAAAAGTTGTGGTGCTTACAGCTCTTGAGAGTATGTTATATGTGTGTGTTGTGTACCTCCAAGTCATTTCCGACTTACGGCGACCCTAAGGTGAACCTATCATGGGGTTTTCTTGGCAAGATTTGTTCAGAGGTTTGCCATTGCCTTCCCCTGAAGGCTGAGAGCATGTGACTTGCCCAACATCACCCATTGAGTTTTATGGCCAAGCTGGGAATCAAACTCTGGTCTCCAGAGTCATAGTCCAACACTCAAAGCACTATGCCTTGCTGGCTCTCCTGAAAGAGAGAGAAATAATAATAATAATAATAATAATAATAATAATTTTTATTTATATTTCCTGCCTCTCCTTACAGATCAAGGCAGGATTACATCAGTAAAAAATATAATATAAATACAAAAATACACTTGATAAAATATTAACATTATTAATAATTCAATAAAATAGCCAGTCATCATCAAACACCCCAAAACCATGCAATCGAATCAGAGGTGGTGCATTTTAGCTTAAAAGTCTACTATAGGAATGCAGTGTGTTATCGGCATTCAAATTTAATGTAGAGAAATTCAAGATGGTGGGACTTTGGGGCACAACCCAGTATTAAGCACCATTATTTTCAGATGGAAAGAACTAAAAATGTATATCTCTTTGCAAGGGAAATGAGTGAGACTCAAATATGTGCAGTGAGTTGGGCCTCTGCTATTAGGCAGATGGGTTTTAGTGTCCTTGCTGCCATCATGGCCAAAAGTCAACAGCTGCCCAGTGACATGGAAGGGTTAACCTGTATTGGATACTTCCTTTTGTTGCATTTGCTTTGTAGTTTGAGGCTAGCAAAAGGCTGAGAATGGATGGGGAGAATGAACTTTACTCTGTTGTTAACCTCATAGCTATTGGGAGGAGATGGATCACACTTGCACACTTTGATTTTCTTTGGTTTTGCACTCTATAACCTTTATGGGAAGAGCTCGTGAAGCATGTTTGAGACTGGGAGTAAGAAGTATGTTGAGAGATTTTGTAGCACCTTTGAGACTATCTGAAAGAAAGAAGTTGGCAGCATGAGCTTTCCTAGACTTAAGTCTGCTTCCTCAGATGCAGTTGGAGAACGTGACTAAAGGCCTTTGCAGACTGCCAGAAACAGTGCACATTAAATTGAGGCACTGCCCTGGCTCAGTGCTAGGGAGTCATGGGAATTGTATTTTTTTCTGGGACATTGAGCCTTCTTTGTCAGAGAGCTCTGGTGCCACAATAAAATACAGTTCCCATGATTCCCTAGCACTGAGCCAGGGCAGTGCCTCAATGTAATGTGCACTATTTCTGGCAGTCTGCTTAGGCCCTATATCTTTGTATTCTGAGAGTAAAAGGTTGCTGCATAAACATTGCATCTGTGGAGGTAGACTGAGGCTGCATCCGCACTGCAGAATTAATGCAGTTTAACACCATTTTCACTGCCATGGCTCAATGCTAAGGAATCCTGGGATTTGAAGTTTGGTGGGGCACCACAACTCTCTGACAGAGAAGGCTAAATATCTCACAAAACTACAGTCCCCCAAATTCCATACCATTGAGCCATGGCAGTTAAAGTGGTGCCAAACATCATTATTTTTGCAGCCTATGGGCCGATGCAGACCAGCAGTTTAGGCAGCCTGGGGGTGGAGATGGCTTCTGATCGAAAAGGGAAAAGACCTTTGTCACTCACTGTGGCTGCCGCCTGGTAAGTGAGGACTGGGAGACTTTCACAGCCCCTGCATATGCCCTAAACTAGTGAATACATAGAGGCCATGAATATGAAACAGTCTTGGACTGTAGAATCATAATTCCTAGAATCATAGACACAATCAAATTAATGCAGTTACTGTGACAGATGTCCATCCAGTCTCTGTTTAGAAACCCCAAAGAAAGAGACTGCACCACTCTCTAAATGTCTTCCACTGTCAAACAGCTCTTACTGTCAGGAATTTCTTCCTAATTTTGAGGTGGAATTGCTTTTCCTGTAGTCTGAACCCAGGGGTCCAGGTCCTATTCTCTGGAGCAGCTGAAAACAAACTTGCTCCATAATCTTCTCTTTCCCAGGCTAAACATACCCAGCTCTCTTAGCTGCTCCTAATAATGTAGAGTAAATACCTTAGTGAATTCTGGCCATAGCTCTCTCCTTGCAGCCATGGACGTTCATGTCGCTATAGTGAAAGCACCTATCCAGGATCCTACCATAAAACCACCAGGTAGTTGTTGGTTAATGATATTACTATTTTTCTCCACCATCAACTAAAAACAAAGCAACCTCCACCATCTTCCATCCCTTTCTTTAGCTCTCCATTTTCCTGCCCAACAGATCTGAGCCTCAGGATGTTTTCTCCAAATACTTCTACCCAAAGCCTTCCTGATGCTCACTAAGAAGCAATTCCCTCCTTTCCAACCCCTGGCAACCACAGAGAAGAATTGATCTGTCATCTTTCTAACAGCCACTTATGTATTTGAAAACTATGATCATCCGTTATCATCTCAGATTGACAGAAAGTGTAGTTTCTCTGGGTGGTCGCATATGATGCCATCTTGAAATAAATACCCTGCCTTCAAGATGCTACATAAATTGTGCCTTTTTATTCTCCAGCACAGAGGGACAAAAAAAGAAAAAGTATTTTCGTTTAAGCATTGAGTCGTTCAGAAATCAAAACTGCAGAACAATACAGATATATGTCCTCACTCAGCCCACACTGAGCTCTTGGCATTCCTGTGTACATGAGCAATCTTTCTGTATATCTTTTACAGTGCACCGATTACGAGATGTCGAGGTTCTCTATAGATAGTAGACAGGTCCAAACATACTAGCTGTTTGTTGAACTACTGTGGTGTCATGCTGGAGCATGTGTAAAGAAATATACCTGTAAAACTAGTTCTGATTCACATGCTAGGAGCTCAGAGGGTGGAATGCTCCCACATGCAAAACTAAATATCCTTACATCGCTGCTCATAGAAAGCTAGCACATTGTTCAGAGTTTTCTGTGCACAGATGTGGCTCCTTGCTGAATGACATTCGGACATGTGTACTCCTGAGTACTCTCTAGTGATACAGTCTCTCCTTACTGGGACTGGAAATCTTTTCTTTCCTCATTCTCATACCTCAAAATAAGAAACCTCTTTCATTCCTTGCCTGTAAGAGGAAAAGATATTCCCTGCCCTTTTGGATGAGAGGGCTTGCACTTGTGAGAATGGCCAAGATCATACATCCAAGGGCATCACTAGGGAGGTGCGGGGTGTTTGGACTGCACCAGGTGACAGCTCAGAGGGGAGCGGACACCTGGTAGGTTGTTCACTCATTGCCTGTCTCTCTCACACACATCCCCATCGCCTGCCAGGGTGCCTCTGCAGAAGCAAGGAAACGTGTGGAAGAGGAGGATGCCAACATTGCAGACATTGCCCTATCTTCCCTTCCCTCCTTTTGCCTCAACCTCCTGCCTGGTCACCCATCCAACCAGCCTTGGACCTTTCTGGGTCTGCCAGGCAGCTTGGCAGATGGCTGGGTGAACAAAGCAGTGGGAGTGAAGGGTGGCCAGGCCAGGCCATCACCTCCTGGCACCCTTTTCCAACTCTCTCCAGGTGGCAGGTGGGTGGGAAGGCAGGTGAGTCAGAAGGCTGATGCCACCACCAGCCAACAGCCCTTTTCAGCTGAGCAGAAGGCAGGTGGGCAGGCGAGTCAGTGTGAGGAAAGGGAGGGAAGGGCAGTCCACCACCGCCACTGCCTCACAACCCTTACTGGGCACCCACACCAGGTGGCATCAACCCTAGTCGTATAACCTATAAATGTTTAACCTATAATGTTATAATGGACCAATTTAAGTCACCGTTGTATAGATAATGATGGAGAATAGTTGGAGTTTATTATGAATATCTGTTAAGGAAGTAATAGGAGACCATTGTAACAAGGTAATGGAATAATAACATGTTACATTGACTTTGTGAATGCAATAAAACTTAAAAAAAAACCTAGTGACACTATTGTATACATCAGGGATATGGAGTGTAACTTTTCACTCTTGGAGTTATGTGATGATTTTGCATTAATGAATCACAACACTGCACAATTGAATGTGTGAATAAATGTGACATATGCACAATTGCAATGCACGATACCCAGCTGTGTGAGAAGTTTTACACCATCCAAGAATGCATAACTGCCCGTGTGCCAGTGATACCTCCCGAACTTCACTTGTGCAGCTGTGAACAGAATACAAAGGCTATGCATTGCCCCAAAAGTACAAATTCATTTGTCTGTTCGTTTACTGGCCTCCAAAGTCCTCAAAGTGATGTATAGAAACAGTTTTTAAAATCTGAATAATAAAAATCTTCCAAAGTATCTCAGAAACAGACTACAACCACTCCTTAAGAGTAATTTAACACCAGACAGTTCAAACATCCAGAGCAAATTCAAATACCAAAGTCTGTGCAAAAGAGCCTAGTTACCACTGCCTGCTAGAAATTAAAAAGGAATGGAGTCAGCCTAACTTTCCTTGGAGGGAGTTCCACAGTTGTAGCGCTCCAACACAGAAGGTCTTCTCTCACATATTCACCATTCTAGCCTTGTGTAATGGTGGCACCTGCAGCAGGGCCTGTGTTGAAGAGCTCAAGTTTCAGACAAATTCAGAGGGGAGGAAGTGGTCCTTGTAATGTCCTATCTGCAAGACATTTAGGGCTTTGTAGGTCAAAACCACCACCTTGAATTGATCTCAGGAGCAAATCAGAAACCAGTACAGATCTTGTAAGATCAGTGCTATGTGGTCCCTAAATCACATACTCAACAATATTCTGGTTGCTGCATTTTGCACTGCTTGTGTAAGGGGATTTAAGTGTGCATAAAACACCAACAGGATGGCAACCTGGTGATACAAGAGAGACCAGTCAAGAGTCAACAGAAGCCCTCTGTATATCAACAGCAGTCTCTCTTCTTTAAGAGAAGCTATTCTGCCTCAGCAGGATCCTCGCTTTGTTTCTGAATTAAACCTGGATCCCTCCATTACCAAAGTAGCCTTAAGTAAAGCACTATTTTGAAGTGGATCTCTGCATTATGCTGATAATAATATCATGGAATCATGAAAGAGACCCCAAGGGCAATCCAGCCCAACCCCATTCTGCCATGCCAGAAGACACAATAAAAGGACTCCTGACAGATGGCCATCCAGCTTCTCTTTAAAAACCTTGAAAGAAGGAGACTCCATCACCCTCCAAGGTAGCATCTTCTACTGTTGAACAACTTTTATCCTCAGGAAGTTCATCCTAATGTTGAGGTGGATTCTCTTTTCCTATAGTATGAATCCATTGCTCAGGGTCCTAGTCTCTGGAGCAGCAGAAAACATGCTTGTTCCATCCTCAATCTGGCATCCCTTCAAATATTTAAACACGGCTATTATGTCCCCTCTTAACCTTCTCTTTTGCAGGCCATTCCTCATAGGGCCTGGTTTCCAGACCTTTCACTATTTCTGCCACCCTCTGAACATGATCCATCTTGAATTCTGGTGCCCAGAACTGGACACTATACTTTAAGAAGCTGTTGTAAGGATCGCTGAACTAGTGCATGGGAAGAATGTCAGCATCCGCAGTGGTTCTTCCAAAGTGTTTGCTGGGTTTGGGCAGCCCAAATTTAATTTTGCCAACCCCCCTCTTTGGCAGCTGAATGCCCTCCTCCTAATCTTTGCCTGGCTTTATCAAAATGCTCTGCAAAATCCCCTCTTCTCGGGATGTAATCTCCTATCAGTTCCTAGCACTCTCTTGCTGCAGGAAGTTACTTTAATGTTATTAACTCAAATGGGCCTCCCTCCTCCTCCTTGTCTGCGGGACTCCTTAGGATTTCCTTGGCAGCTTGGTACAGTGGAGATAAACCCTGTTGCTCTAAATGCCACCAGTTTTGAATCCGAAGAGCTCCAAACAGACCTTCCGGGGTTCATTTATCAGGGATTAATAGCTACTGTTATAAAACAAGAAATCTGCTATCTGTTCACTCAGAGATCGCTTTGTAAACCAACACCATCAAGTCCTCCCCCTTTTCCAAGGTAGTAGCATTTTAAGAATATGGATCTGAAGAGCCCATATTCCACTTTGGGAGGAATCAAAGACTCAGCGTAGGCTTGTCCCATTAATTTTTTGGGGCAGGGGGGTGGGGGGGATAAGATTTTCCTTGCAGAAGCAAACCAAAATGGGCCGACTAAAAGTGTTATTTTTTTCCCTTGGAAGCTAGAGAAGTATTGAGAAAATCTATAGTCCTTTCCTGATGTTTGTCCCCAGCATCTTCCCGTAGAGGTATAGTGCTTCTGAATATGGAGGTTCCATTTTAGTGCCCTAACTAATTGAGAACAGGAATTGCTGATCCAGCCAACAGTGGCAGCTAGTGGTCTCCATGTAGCAGGGAGCTTCAAGTTCTGGTCTGATCTTTAGGGGAGCTAAGGTCCACTATTCCTTGAAGGTGCTTCATAGCTCTCCAGTACGTTCAGCACCATGGAGAGCTGAGATTTGCTGCCCATTAATATGGGAGCCATCAGCCACTGCTGGAGGACAGAGACAATGGGCCTTTGCAG
>CM034708.1:4070526-4081179 GCA_020142125.1 Phrynosoma platyrhinos
TGGAGGTCTTTAAACAGAGGCTGGTTGGCCATCTGTCAGGGATGCTTTTATTTTGAATTCCTGCATGGCAGGGGGCTGGACTGCACTGCTCTTGTAGTCTCTTCCAACTCTGTGATTCTATGATTCTATGATTATTGGCCAAAGAGTACAACACTATAAATCCTAGGATTCTGTAGGATGGAGCCTTGGCAGTTAAAGTGGTGTCCAACTCTTTTATTTCTACAGTGTAGATGCACTCTTTATTGTCCTACAGACAGCCTGCAGATCTTAAACAACTACTCACTTACAACCAGATACATAACAGGGATGACAACACAGGGGCAAGACCTGCCATAAACCTATAGGCCAACTCTGTCTTCACATCTACACTGGAAGCATTATTACAGGGGCCAATAACATAGCTCACCATATCAGAGGTAGTCGCTCTCCATCCAATGCAATAGATGCCATCCTATGCCAGCAATGCCCCTCAACATCTTACTCTGAAGATGTCAGCCACAGATGCAGGAAAAATGTCAGGAATACATTCTTCTAGAACATGGCCTTACAGCCCACCCACCCCCCCCAAAAAAACATCCCTCAACACTCTTGGTTGGACAAACAGGGCAGTTTCTACGCAAGAGGGTTAACAGACACAAATCTGATATTAGCAATGGCAATTATTATTAAATTGATGTGTGTTTTTACTGATGTCATTTCAACTGATGTTGTTTGTTAATTGTGGTTGTTCTCCACCTTGATCCGTGGGGAGAGGTGAGTAAGATAATCATAATAATCATAATAATCATAATAATCATAATCATAATAGTAATTCTACAAAATCAGTCACAGAAAATTTCAGCCTTCCTGGACACACAGTTAGTGATTTTCAGGTTGTGGTGCTTGAACCAGGAAATAGCAATAGCAATGGCATTTACATTTCCATACTGCTTCATAGTGAACTAAGCCCTCTCTAAGCAATTTACAATGTGTAAGTCAATTGCCTCCAACAAGCTGACCTATGAAAGCATGGAAGGCTGAGTCAACCTTGAAACCCTGGGATCGAACTCACAACCTTGTGGCTGCAGTACGACAAAAGAAGACTAGAAAGAGACACTGCGGGATTGAATTATATTCACAAATTGCAATCCATTATCAGAGGAATGAACAAAGAGAATGGCCAGTTGCGTCACTAGGAACTGTGTCACTCAGTGCAGTCCCTCATTGTGTCACACACACACACACACACACACCATGCAGATGCAGCCTTAAATACTCAATATTTACATCATATCCCAGTCAGAGGTCTGAAACGGTTAGAGCCTATTCTTAATACAGCCCTGGGTATATCACATAGCTATCTAGTCTGAATCGCATTTCCGATGTGTTTTCAAACAGGGTTAATCACACCAGGCGTGGTAAAGCCTTTCTTGGTTCTAAAAAAAGAAGAGAGCAAAGCCTCCAAAAAGCCCACCTCCTTTCATGAAGACATTGGCATTAGCCGGCAGGATGCTTCCTGAGCTGGCAAAATTGCTGATCTCTTTCAATTTCTCTCCTTCTAATGAGATGTCTTGCATTGGCGACAACATTTCCCAAATGTTTGCTTTATTCCAATTGATACCAACCCTGCTGGACCAACTGATTTGACCGGTGTATTTTGTTCTAGCATTTCAATGTGGTCACTCTCTAGTTACAAAACTGCCAAGAAATTGAAGGCCTCCTAAATAGGTGCCGTCGTCTCCTTGGGAGGTGCAAGCATTTTGCAGCTTCTGACCTCATCCTCACTACATAATCCCCAACACTGCCAAGCGATAAGTACCCAGGAAGGTACCTCTTTTTAAAAAGCTGTACCCACTCAGCTATGGAAAACCTGCTGGGTGACCTTGGGCAAGTCACACTCTCTCAGCCTCATAGAGGGAAATGCAACCCTCCTATGTACAAATCTTGACCATAAAAGCACGTGATAGCTTTGCCCTGCTGTTGTTGTATGCCTTCAAGTAGTTTCTGACTTATGATGGTGGGTTTCTGGGGCTGAGAGTGTGTGACTCACCCATGGTCACCCAATGGATTCCCAGGGCTGAATGGGGAATCAAACCCTGCTCTCCAAGGTCATAGTCCAGCACTCAAACTGCTACAACACACTGGCTCCAGGTTTGCTTATTGTTGTTGTTTGTACCTTCAAGTTGGTTCTGACATATAGTGACCCTAAAGCAACCCTATCATGGGGTTTTCTTGGCAAAATTTGCTCAGAGGAGGTTTGCCATTGCCTTCCCCTGAGGCTGAGAGCATGTGACTTGCCCAAAGTCACCCAGTGAGTTTCCATGGCTGAGTGGGGAATCAAACCCTAGTCCCAAGAGCCATAGCCCAGCACTCAGACCACTATGCCATGGTGGCTCTTTTAGGGTTACCATAAGTTGGAAATGAGTTAAAGGCACACAACAACAACCCAAAGCACTCATGTTTTCTGCCTCTACATTTGAGTTGGGCAAAGTGTGACATTGGGGCCATCTGTCACCCCCAAAGTATTTTGGTTCTCCTCAAGCCCTCCAGCTTCCCCAGGAAACATACCCTTACCCTGCCTTGAAGCTATCCAATGTGTTGACCTATTTGAGTTTAAAGTTCATTTTGAAACCGAGAGCAAATTCACTGCTCCACTGACATAAAAGCCACCGGCCTACACTGTAGAAAATACATTTGTAGGGATCTTCCTTGCAAATGGGAAGCTTGACTCCCTCATCACTGAGACCAGAAACCAATGTAGAATGGAAACAGCTTCCTTGGAATTTGGTAGAAAAACAAAATAGAGCTGGGTGTCCTTGGCATACTGGATGCACCAGTTCCCTCTCTCTTCCCCTTTTTTGCCATAAAGGGCAAATCTGGAGAGGTCAAGAGATGGAAAACTAGCCTTGGGAGGCATACACTTGGTCTACACTTTGCCCACCCTTATTTAAAAATATGGAAACCATAAGGAAGCAGGGAAGACTTGCTGCTCTTTATCTGATTTTTCTAGCTAGGAAAGTCTATTCTTTGATGCAACATGCCCAAAAGTCAGTTGTTGGTTCCAAACAGAACAGATGCATCAAATCAATTCCTGAATGCTAAGCCAACACTTATTTAGATCCCATTGATGCAAATGGTCTACATTAGTTTGGTTGAGGAACTGAGGACAGGGATGAGCAATTGCAGTGAGTCAACATCCGAGGTGATACAGTGCCAGTAGATGTAACCTTGGCCCCTGCTTGTCCAAGGTTGATGGATAGTTTTCAACCTGTGCAACCTGAGTATGTGGACAGGATCCTTGGAGAGATGAGCGCCACTACATGTGAACTAGACCCTTCTTCTTTCTGGTTCATTAAACAGGCCAAAGGAGGACTGTCTGAGTGGGGAAGGGAAATGAATAATGCCTCCTTACAACAAAGCAGGGATCCAGCATGCCTGTAGGAGATTGTGATGAGACCTCTTCTGAAAAAAAAAAACTTCAATGGATCGTAGTATACTAGATAACTATAAGCCAGTCTTCAAGCTTCCATTTTTGACCAAGGTGCTGGGACATGTGATGGCTTTTTATTTCCAGGGGTTCCTGGATGGATTATCTAGATCTGTTTCAGTCTGGTTTCAGACCCAGTTGTGGGACAGAGGCAGCTTTGGTCGCTTTGGTGGATGACCTACAGATGGAACTGGACAATGGAAATGTGTCCCTGTTGGTTCTACTGCACCCTGCATTGGCTTTCGATACCATCAACCATGTTCACCTTCTAAGTCAGCTCTTTGGGATGGGGCTTGGAGATACTATTCCTCAGTGGCTTCATTCTTTCCTGGAGAGGCGTTCTCAGAGGGTGGTACAGGGGGAGTCCTACTTGAGTTCTTGGCCATTATCTTGTGGGATCTAGTAACTCCCCTGTCAGTGGAGCTGTGAATCCACTCTAGTTTTTATTCCTGGGTTCAAAGAGTAATCCCATCCCAAGTGCTGATTCCTACTATCTACATAGTTTCAACACCTTGGACATTTCCTTTAAAGCTCATTTAAACCCAGAGCTGATCCACCACAATCCTGACATGGATATGACCAGCCACTACTGCAAACTTTAAAAGAAGAAAAGAACAGAGGAGGGAGATCAGGCCACATGTACATTTTGTGAATGCTTTCTCCCCAAACTTCCTGACAGTAAGGGCGGTTCGACAGTGGAACACACTCCCCCGGAGAGTAGTGGAGTCTCCTTCCCTGGAGGTCTTTAAGCAGAGGCTGGATGGCCATCTGTCAGGGATGCTTTGATTGGGAGTTCCTGCATGGCAGGGGGTTGGAATGGATGGCCCTTGTGGTCTCTTCCAACTCTATGATTCTATGATTCTATGATTCAAATGCATGTTTATGAACTTTTCCATAATGCAGGCTTCCCCCACTTTTTGATGCCTTGCTTTCTGATGCATCACTCTTCCAACGCTTGCAAATTACAGACAAGTTCCATTAATTCGACAGGGTTTTAGCTCTTTCATCAGTTCTTCTTGCTTATAAGACTTGCTTGGGACTGCTCACACAAACTTTTTGTGCATGTGAGGATGTGTTAATTTAACTTTTGCATGCATTCAAAAGTGATATACAGTGTGTTATTTACCCAAATGCATTTGCAACCTAAGAGAAACCTGGGTTCACCTTTTCAACCAGTTTCCACTTTCTGGCAGTCCCTAACCTGTCAGATAAGTGGGGGCTTCCTCTATGTGCTTTTGCATCATTAAAAAAACGAGAGAGATGGGTCACAATATTCTGAGAAGTGCAAATAGCTAAACATAACTCTATCCTGTGTGACCAGGGAAACTCGAGCTGGCTCGGTTTCTTAAATGTGACTGGAATGCAATTCTCCTTCATTTCTATTGGGGTGGGCATGGAAGAATGAAGAGTAGAGATATAGAACAGTACCAGCCAACAGGCTTTTTATGTGAGAGTGAGTGTATAAGAGCTGGGACATTTGCTATAGCAGCGGCAGCACTTTGAAAGGTTCAAAGCCATTTGTGAGACTGCTCCCTCCTTACTTCTGATGGCAATTCTCCAAAGCGGTGTCTCAATGCTAAGAAACAGGAGCCCAGCAAGGTGCCGAAATGACTCCTGATGGCACTGTTGATTTGATTGGGTGCTAACTGAAGCCAGTACATCATTGAACTATTCTGCTTTATAGCCACTCAGGCGCAACTACTTTGCTTTCCCCTTCTATTCCTTTTAGCAGAACCATCCCAAATACCAACTTTATGACTAAGTGGATCCTATATGCGTATGTGTCTGTGTCTGTGTGTCTGTTTGTGTGTGTGTGTGTTGGTAATATTCACTTTCAATGTAGCGGCTGAGAGCATGAGACTGAAGACTCACGGGAGATGTTCTTTCTTTAGAAAGTAGTCAGATTGCTCACCTTCCTTCTCTACAAATCTGGTGGATCAAGAGCAGGGCTGGGCAACTGTGGAGGGCACAGAGACCAGGTATTGTCAGGAGCTGCACCTTCTGTAGCAAGGCAGATGGGTTCTAGAGTCTTTATCAGCATCATAACCAAATATTAAGAGCTGTGCAGTAATGTTTGCTGTTGTTATGAGCTTTCAAGTTGACGCCAACTTATGACAACCCTCTTTCTTAGGGTTTTCTTTGCAAAAAAATTATTCAGAGGAGGTTTTCCATCACCATCCTCTAGGGCTACCAAATGTGACTTGCCCAAGATCAACCAGTGGGTTTTCATTGCCAAGTGGGGATTTGAATCCTGGTCTTCTGCAGTCCTAGTCCAGCACTTACACCTCTACATATTCTATATCTGCATCTGAGGATGTAGACTGAAGTCTAGGAAAGCTCATGCTGCCAACTTTTTTCTTTCAGTTAGTCTCAAAGATGCTACAAGATCCCTTTTCAGACCACTATCTATGGTCAGCTATGTTGGACCAGTGGCATAGAAGAGATAATTTTGTGTTTGGTAGCCCCTACTAGACAGTTTCCCAGTAGTCTGCAGTTGGACAGACTGGGAAAGTAAGATTTTCTTTTACCAATTGCTTATACTGTTCTCATAGATATTTGGATCAGGTGTGCCTTGCACCTGACGACTTCCATTTCTTTTGTTCAGTTCTGCAGTATAGGAACCTCATCAATCCAGATAGATAGATAGATAGATAGATAGATCATGCTATCCAGCCCTTGTGTGGAATGACAACTTTGCACAACTGAATCAAGACACTCAGTTTGTGAATGAAAGCACAAATACGCATGAACAATTGTGCATGTGCATCTATATGCATCTACATCCTTGAGTGAGAGCTAGCGTAGTGTTGTGGTTTGAGCATTGAACTATAACTCTGGAGATCAGGGCTTGAACCCCCACTCAGCCATGGAAACCTAGTGGGTAGCCTCGGTGAGTCATACTCTCTCAGCCTCAGAGGAAGTCCACAGCAACCTCTCCTTGCCAAGAAAACCCTATGATAGGTTCATCTTAGGTTCACCATAAGTCAGAAAGGCATTGAAAGTGCATAGCAACAGCAACATCCTTATGCAATGCTTAACATGCATTAATGCAAAATGATACCACGTGCAAAGTGAACTAAATATGGGTGCTCTGCATTAGGCATTTTGCACATGCATTTTGTTAGTTTTCAGATTTTTTAAAAAAATGAACAAATCTTCATTAATTCAGGTATAACTATAACTATAGAACTCAGCCATTGTAAAAGCAGGAGAATGTGAAAGGTATGAATATACATCATGGCCCTGGGTTTGCAAAAACTGAGTAGGACTGTTAACACCAGGAGAAGGAATCTCACTCATTGTGTTGCATATGTTGAAGTTGACTTGATAGCAAATAACTCTAAAATGAAAGTGACTTTTCTCGTAGAGTTGTTGCTGCTCTAAAATATTTACCAATCTGAAAGCAATTCTTCATAGGCTGCATCTGCACTGAGAATTAATGCAATATGACATTGCTTTAACTGCCATAGGTGAATGCTATGGATTCCTGGGAATTGTAGTTTATTGTGGCACCAGAGCTCTCTGAAGAGAAGGCGAAATATCTCACCAAGTTACAAAACCCAGAATTCCATAGCAATGAGCCATGGCAGCTAAAACAGTGTCAATCTGCATTATTTCTGCAGTGCAGATGTAGCCATACTTAAGAACTTGGGATTTAAAAAATTGAAATGCACAAGGAAACAAACCCTCACACTAGTTTTTTTTCTCATTTCAAAAAAATAAAAACCTGAGAGAACACATATTCTAGCTATTTTGACTTCAATGAAGCTGTTCTTGAATATTATTCCTCTTTTAAAAATTGGAAAGGAAAAAAAATATTCCAAATATAGATGAATGGCTAACAAAAATCTTAGAGGAAATAGAAATGGACAAAGTAACTTAGTGGATAAATGGGAAATCATTAGAAATAATTGAAAAAGAATGGGGATGAATACTGTAAGAGCAAATGGAGCTGAACAAAACAAGGTAAACATATGTTGTATATACATATATAGATGTATATATACAGATGTGTATATGTATGTGTGTGTGTGTGTGTGTATTAAATTAAATCATACAAGAATCTCAAATATAAGTAAAAAAAATCAATAATATACTGAAGCCAGACATAATAAAATAGAAGTGGACACAAACCAGAGAGACAATAGGAAGTTCAGAAATAGAAATAGAACTCCTAGAGACTGGGGTTTTATTTGCAGTATGAAATATGGTTGCATAATGTTCAATGTAGAGCAACAAATGGTAAGACCCTTTGTTTCTAAGTTACTAGAGTGTAATAGAAAATAAAGTGGTTCCAAAAAAAAAAAAAAAAGTTTTCTAGCAGTTTAATGGTATCACAGAAAATTACCTGTGAGGTCTGTTTCCTCCCAGAAACCGCCAACTTACTTCATGCTCAGCGCACATTCAGCATGATCCAGGAACGCTTCATCAAGGGAGTTCACCGGGAGTTCACAGCGAGTTTCGCACACCAAGCATTGGGGGTTAATGGCAACAAGAGCACATTGAACTTTGGGATTGCTAAATAATGATCTTCTCTCATGAATAATTTTGCTCCGGGTCCAGGAGAAATCAGTAACACACTTTGGATGGGGGGGGGGTTTTCATAAAGAAGCAAGATGCATCATTGGATCGGTCTGCCTGTTTGTAAAAGTGTCTCGTTCTCATCAAAACGCGCAGCATCAGATGTGCAGCGGAGCATATAAGATGCACGGGACACATTGCAGATTTATTGCTGCTAGATGCAGAGGACTTCCATAGAGGAAACAACACTTCCTCTGCTAGAAAACATCAGTAACAATATGGAAGCATAGGATGATCTATGCTGGATGAGAGCAAAGGTTTACCCAGCCCAACCAAAGGCATGGGAGAAATCTGTTCAGTGTCAAATTTGAATGCAAGTATGCCTAATTCACGTTTCTTGGACCAAAATGCTAGCAATGGAGATCGGTGAGCTGCAAGGGGTCTCTTAGCAGTGTTTTGCATTGATTTGCAGTCTTTAGGAGAGCATCTGCACTGCACAAACAATGCGGTTTAACACCAATTTTAACTGCCGTGGCTCAATGCTCAATTAAAACAGAAACTTGGTGTCAGAAGGAAAAGGGTTGAAGGGATGCCTCAGGTTATGTATCAGTAGTGGTTCTTTGCCCATAGATCCACAGTGCTGAGACCAAGCCTGGATATAACCCTAAAAGTGCATTTACATTCTAGAAATCATGCAGTTTGACACCGCTTTAAGTGCTGTAGCTCCATCTGATTGAATCCTGGGATTTGTAGTTCTATGAAGTCTTTGGCCTCCTCTGCCAAAATGTGCCAATGCCTCACAAAACTACACATTCCAGGATTCTGTAGGATGAAGCCATGGCAGTTAAAGCGGGGCCAGACTGCATTTTTCCTACAGTGTACATGCACCCCAGCCTCCTCCTGTTGAAGTAATGTATGCAAATAATGTATAGATCTGTTCCTAGAAGTTGACAGCTTTCCAAAGCTTGTTTGTAGCCCTCCCAAATTCCTGCCAGACCCCCCCCCCCCGCAAAAGTGCCACAAACCTTTCAGCCCCAAAAGCAATTTGGAAGAAATCATCTCAAAATAGTAAATTACAGCAATGGTGAAAACATTTTAAAAATACATTTCAGAACTTTCCTCCATTACAACAATGACTGAAAATGGTCTTAATAAATGATTTTTAAAATGTGTTTTCATCTATGTTGTGAGAGCCAGTGTGGTGTAGATTATGACTACATCACAGTGGATTACAGTGGATTACGACTCTGGAGACCAGGGTTCAAATCCCAGTATGGCCATAGAATCATAGGATCCTAGAGTTGGAAGAGACCCCCAAGGGCCATCCAGTCCAACCCCTTGCCATGCAGGAACTCAAAATCAAAGCATCCTTGACAGATGGCCATCCAGCCTCTGTTTAAAGACCTCCAAAGAAAGAGACTCTCCATCACCCACCAAGGCTGCGTCTTCCAATGTTAAACAGCTCTTACTGTGAAGAGGTTCCTCCTAATGTTGAAGTGGAATCTCTTTTCCTATCATTTGAATCCACTGCTCCATTGGGTCCTATTCTCTGGAGCAGCAGAAAACAAGTTTCCTCCATCCTCAATGTGACATCCCTTCAAATATTTAAGCATGGCTATCATATCACCTCTTAACTGTCTCTTCTCCAGGCTAAATATACCCAGCTCCCTAAGTCTCTCCTCATAGGGCATGGTTTCCAGACCCTTCACCATAAACCCACTGTGTAACCTTGGGCAAGTCACACTCTCTCAGCCTCAGGGGGAGGCAATGATGAACCTCCTCTGAACAAATCTTGCCAAGAAAGCCTTAGGTTGCCATAGGTTGAGGGCAGAAATGACTTGAAGGCACACAACAAGAACAACAATCTATGTTGTACCCCACCTTTAGTCATGGAGAAAAGTAAGATATCTTCTTCTTCTTCAGTAGTAGTAGTAGTAGTAGTTGCCTGGAATTCAGCTGGTATGATTGTGCTTCAAAAGGATATGTTAGGATTGTTTTTAGATTATTGTTAAAAGATGCTAGTATGTATTTTAATGTGATCTTTTTTTTAAAAAAAAATTATCTTTGAATTGTTTTTAATTGGTTGTTCATCTTCTTGGGAACCCTTGTGGGCTGGGTGAGGATATAGACTACCTGAAACAAACAAACAAACAAACAAACAAACAAACAAGTAAGCAAACCTTAAATAGGCATATTGGCATTCCTTTTTGAGATGAGACTCAGGGGAAATACAACAAAGCTAAAGTAAGATAAAGCTTTAAAAAAAAACCCCACGATGTTACAAAAACAGCATTTAGCAAGCTCTCATATTAAAACAAAATTGGTTTTTTAAAGTGTAAAATCAATTAAAATAATCATAATGATAAAAATAATAATAATACAGCACACACACAGATCTCGTAACAAAAACTCCTCCCCACAACTATTTAATCATCAAATGTCTTTTGAACATGAAAGGTTTTGTCTGCTACTGAAAAGAGAGCCGAGAGGGGGCCAGGTTCACCTCCTGCAGAAGGGAATTCTAGAGCAGGGGTAGGCAACCTAAGGCCTGGGGGCCGGATGCGGCCCCCCGAGGCCTTTGAACTGGCCCCAGGCCACCCCCCGCCATGATGATATTGATTATTGTTATTACTTGTTCTTAGGATTTTCTTGGCAAAATCTCCACA
>CM034708.1:4081279-4100669 GCA_020142125.1 Phrynosoma platyrhinos
TGCTGGGTCCTTCGTTGCAGACAAGTCATAGAATCATAGAATCACAGAGTTGGAAGAGACACCCAGGGGCCATCCAGTCCAACCCCCACCATGCAGGAACTCACAATCAAAGCACTACTAACATATGGCTATCCAGCCTCTGTTTAGAAACCTCCAAAAAGAAGACCACCACACTCCGAGGAATATCTTTCACTGTCAAACATCTCTTACTCCTGAGATTCTACTATACAGGAAGACACCTTCAAAGTATTCCTGATAGATGCCATACAGCCTGAGTTTGAAAACAGGAAAACCTTTTTCCTCCAAAGAAGGAAACTCCATCACTTTCCGAGGCAGAGTCTTCCTAATGCTTAGGTGGAATATAACCATTTGGTTGTGTATTTGGCTGAACATTTGGGGTCTTTGTTCACTTCCACGATACTGGCATTCACTTCTAGGTTTCCCCTGCCCAATGAATACCTAACTCCAAATAATAATAATAATAATAATAATAAATGTACAACAAATAAGAATAACAATAAAATACAATATACAATTAAAAACCAGATTTCTAAATAGCCCCCTACCCAAATAACCCCACTTCCAATCATAAAAAAGAAGCAAACTAAAAACAATAACAATATAAAATGAATAGCAATATAAAATACAAATTAAAAGTGGAAGAAGTAACAAATTAGCTTTTTTTGGGGGGGTTGTTGGGGTTGCTTGGGATGGGATGGGGACTGTATTCATGTAAATTTAAATGCCATAAGCCGTCCCGATTGCTCCACAGAGGGGCAGGGTATAAATAAATTATTATTATTATTATTATTATTATTATTATTATTATTATTATTATATTAGAGGTAGTTGGAGGTGAGACATCTATCACATGTGGGGATTCACACTATGGAGCCCTAAGTTAGGGGGGTTGCAGACTGCCAGAAATAGTGCAAATTGAGTCCACTTTTAGGGTTAGGGTTAGGGTTTGGAAATCATGGGAACTGTATTTTATTGTGGCACCAGAGCTGTCTGACAGAGAAGGCTCAATGTCTCAGAAAAAAAATTCCCATGATTCCATAGCACTAACCCTAACCCTAAAAGTGGACTCAATTTGCACTATTTCTGGCAGTCTGCAACCCCCCCTTAGACTCTTTGTATGTCCTACTTTGTCACCTATGGCTGGACAGCCCTGAAAAGCATGCAACCACAAGTATAACAAATTCGCAGTGCCAGCTAGGCATAGGTAGCTAGACAAAACCCATACCTTCCTTAGAATTTGTCAGAAAACCCAAGCAGCTGGTGCTTGTTAAAATGCTATCATGCCACAGTTGCTTTGACATTTTTAGTGGAGGTTGCCTCTGGTGTTCTCTCTGACCTTGTCTGTATCCATCTCTGCCGAATTGCCCAGGGAGGAGGGAAAGAGAGGAGGGCATTGGCCTTGCGTTGAGCAAAAGACACCTTGTTGAGATAATAAACTTCCTGATTGGCACCCCTACCATCTCCCGGAAGAACGGTGGGAGACCCGCTCTCCATTTTTATCACCTTCCTAATTCCCCCTTGGGTTGCATTGCCTTTTTTTGCAAAGCTGGCTGTTGAATGAAACATCTTCAGAAGAACCCGACAACTTCAAGGCTTCTCAGAGCCGGAAGGGAACTTTTAAATTAAGTCTCAGGCTAGAATTAAAAAAAGAGAAAAGGGAGAAATAATTCAGAAGCAATCAATGCGCCACGTCATAAAATGTGGAGTCTGCTATTATTATACGCGAAGACTATGGAGCATCAGATTTTAATTTTACAAGGTACCGCTGGGATTATAAAGCTTGACCTCTTGTCAGGCTCTTGCCAATTATATTTCTTCCCGTTATTGCTATATAAAGCCTGTTCAATTGTGTGTGTGGCTGAACCATACGGTCCTCAAAATTCTCCCACATTTCCGTCCATGACGGCAGCAGGTTATAATTTAGAACAGCCTTCCCAACCTGGGTGCTGACAGATGTGTTGGACTACAGCTCCCTGTAACCCTTAGCCAGCACTGTTGAATATATCTGGGGTGCCCCAGTTCAAGAAGAATACTATAAAGTAGAAATAAATAATTGCAGAGGGCCGTTTTCCACCCCGCAACCCTTCTCTCCTGCCAAATAAAGAAATGTCCAGGAAAATTGTACATTTACTTCTCGACTTCAGAAAATGTTCTGTTTCACTCGAAACAAGAAGCTGTAGCTTACTATTAGCTCCATCTAAAGTAGACATATTGAATCAATGGGATTTGCCTATATCTTGACTCATCATTCAAAAATTGATTTTGGAGGTCTACTCTAGATGGGACTATCCCATAGGAACCAGGCAAGGGATAGGTGAGACTCGTTTTATGGGACAATCGTGCCTCTTGGAGGTACAGTTCCTCACTTTTGGCTCTTAAAATTTTGTTAAAATGGAAGCGTTTTTGGTGGGACCTTGGCTGTAGGAATAGACCTGAGGGACTACAGATGGGCCCAATCCATAGGCCCAATCCTTCATCCCACCCAAACTTTGATCTATAAGGCCATGAAAGATAAAGTGTGACAACTTGTCCCTCTAAAGATGCTGTTGGACTACATCTCGCATTGGCTAAGGTGAATGAGCACACTGGGAACTGCAGTACCTTTTCTATGGCTTTCTATGGCTAAACAATGGAACAATTGTTCCCAGAGTCCTAGTCCAATATCCAAAGCACTATGTGGGGACAAGATGATAAAGTACAGGGAACAATTGGGGGATAGATCAATAGTATAGCTATGGCAGAGCCTGCCTAAATACCCTAAAGGCAGCAGATCACAGCTGATCTTGGAAGCTAAGCAGGGTCAGCCCTGGTTAGTCCTTCCATCAAGGAATACCAAGTGCTGTAGGGTATATTTCAGAGGAGAGCTCGGGTGTCCCAGCAAACAATAAATCCCCAAATTCCATAGCAATGAGCCATGGCAATTAAAGTGATGTCTCAATCTGCTTTATTTTTGCAGCCTTTTAGTCTTTCTTTCTGCAGTTTATCACATGACACACACAAACACACACACACTGTTCTTGCCTCATTTACACCGGTTTGGGAGCAGTCCTTATCGCATGTGTTCAGTTGCAGGACTGCAGGTGCGGCAGTCATTACCAGTCTGGGACTCTTTCTCAGACTGCGCCTTAACTTTTTTTTTTTAAACTTAATTTTTTTAACTTAATTTTCTAATAGTGTGTTTTTCCCTATATGGAACTCCCAGTGCTGCAGCCTTTCTTCACTGGAGAATAGCTTCAGCCTCTTAAACATTTTCATTGACACTCCCTGTCTCTACCTCCCCCAATTTTGGCTCTCCTTACTTCTTTTGTTGGTTTGGGGTTTCTCCAGTTATAGATTTTAATCTTGTGATGTTTTATTCTATGATCATTTTTGGATGTATGGTTTAATACTTTTTTGGGGGGTGGGTGGGATTTTAACTCAGTATTTCTGCATGGATTTTTAATTGTTGTAAGCTGCCCTGATTGTTCAACAGAGGGGTAGGATAGAAATACATTTTATTATTATTATTATTATTATTATTATTATTATTATTATTATTATTAACTCCGTCTCCATGCCCTATTGCTCTACTCAGCATTTGATTTGTATTTTTACTTTTATCTCTCTTTTGTGCAATTTAGGCACTATACTAATACATTTCGGGAGCTGGGGAGAGAAAAGAAAAGAAAGTTTAAAAAAGGAAAACCACTCTGATTGGGGACAGAAGGGGGGGAATGAAGAGGAGGAGACTGAGATCGCATCACTGTCCAATGCTGGGACTGTTGCCAGAAGCTTACTATACACAGAGCTAATGCCACAAGAGCTTCTGACTGGCAAATCCCATCAATGAAAAGGTGTACAACAGTCATGGGTGGAGGACAGACAAGCTCCAACTCCTTCTTCTATGTCCTCTTGGTCCCATAAGGCCTAGCAGCTGACTGGGCAGGGGGAGGTTTGAACAGAGAATAACTCCTTGTCTCGAGACAAAACAAAAGCACACACATAGGCATGTAAAGTCAAATGCCATTCTAATCTCCAATCTCTCTTTTTAAAATAAAATTACAAGTTTAGTAGATCAGGGGAGTGCTGAGGATGTAGTATATCATGATTTTAGTCTTTTAAAAAAAGGTTTTCCATGTTGCTCTTGCAGGCAAGTTAGTGATCCGTTTGTGGTCAAGATCCTGAGTTAGTTGGATCTGTAATTGTTTGACAAACCATAGCCAGAGAGTTCACATCAATGGTTGTTCATCATCATAGAGAGAAGTGATGAGTGGGGTGCCTCAGAGTTCTGTCCTGGGCCCAGTATTGGTACACACCTTTATAAATGACTTAGGGCCAGTACAGACCAGCCAAAAGGGACGGCTTGGCAGTGGAATTGGGGCATGATGACCACCTGCCACCTGCCCCGACTCCACCCTCACATCATCCTCATGCCACCTGCCCAAGCGGGCGGTGTCAGGATGCTCCCTTGGCACAACATTTAGACACTGTGCCAATGGAGCACAGCAAAGGTGTGGCGGTAGTGGCAAGGTAGGCTTTTTGCCACTCCAAAAAGGAGCGGCATTTGCCAGCTCTTTTTGGAGCGGCAAAGTGCCGGATCGGGGCCACAGTGTGCAGTTGCCACGGCCCCAATCCGGTGCTCCCAGAAGCAGTAAAGAGTCACCCCTTAGGGGCCGTCTGTAGAGCCCCTTAGTTAATGGAATAGAGGGTAATGCTGATCAGATTTTCAGATGACATCAACAAGGGGGTAGTTGATATGCCAGGGGACAGGATCAGAATTCAAAATTAGAGATTAGAGAGCTGGGACAAAACTAACAAAATAAATTTTAGCATGGATAAATGTAAGGTACTACATCTAGGCAGGAAAAAACGAAATGCATAAATATAAGATGAGTGATACCCAGCTTGAAAGCAGGTAATATGAAAAGGATTTAAGGGTCTTAGTAAACCACAAGCTAAACATGAGTCAAGAATATGATGCAGTGGACAAAAAAAAAAAAAAGCCAATGCAATTCTAGGCTGCATCAGTAGGAACATAGTGTCCAGAATGAAGGAAGTAATAGTGCTACTGTATACTGTTTTGGTTAGGTCTCATCAGGAGTACTGTGTACAGTTCTGAGCACTATAGTCCAAGAAGGATATGGAAAAGATAGAACATGAGGAACAACTTAAGAAACTGTGTATGTTTAGAGAAGACAGGTGTGTGTGTGACATGATAGTTAACTTCAAATAGCTTCAAGGATGCCATGAGGATGATGGAACAAGCTTGCTTTCTGATGCTCCAGAGACTAGAGCACAAACCAGTGGGATGAAGTTACAGGAAAAGAGATTTCCCCTTACACATTAGGAATAATTTTTTTTATTGTAAGAAGTTTTCAGTAATGGAATGAACTGCCTCAGAGGGTAATGGACTCCCCTAGTTTGGAGGACTTTAAACTGAGGTTTGATGAACATCTCACAGGACTGATTTAGTTGTACATTCCTACATGGCAGGGTGTTAGGCCAGATGGACCTTGTAATCCCTTCCACAAGAGTATGTGATTCTAGAAAAGTATGTGTGTGCCACTTACTATATTGTGGCTGGTGTTTCTGGTCAATGATAAAGCAATATTGTTGTTGTTGTTAGCTGTCCTTGAGTTGACTTCCACACATGGTGACCCTGTGGATGAGACGTCTCCATGATTTCCTGTCCTTGACTGCCTGCTCAGGTCCTGTAGGCTCAGTCCTGTGGCCTCCCTGATGGTCTTCCTCTATTTCTATTGCCCTCTACCTTTGTTAGCATCATTCTCTTTTCTAATGATTCATGACTTCTCATGATGTGGCCAAAGTATGATAGTTTCAATTTAGTCATCCTGGCTTTCAGGGAGAATTATCTGATCTAGGATCCTTTTGTGTTTCTTCTTGGCCATCCATGGTCCTCTCCAGCACCAGATCTCAAAAGAGTTGATGTTCCTTCTATTGGCTTTCTTCACTGTCCAAGTCTTGCATCTGTACATAGCGATGGGGTATACAATGGCTTGGACTATCCTTATTTTAGTGTTCAGAGTTATATCTTTGCCCTTTTAGGATCTTTCTAGTTTTTCCATAACTGCCCTTCCCATTCCTAGTCTCCTTCTCATTTCTTGATTGCAGTCTCCATTCTGGTCTATATTTCATCCAAGATATGGGGACCTTTTCACTATTTCAGTCTTCTTGTTGTCTAGAATGAATTGTTGCAGCTCTTCCATGGTCCTTATTTCTGTTTTCTTAATGTTTAGCATTAGGCCTTCCTCGGTGCTTCTCTCCTTAGCCATCTTCAGTAATTGTTCCAAGTCTTTGCTGCTTTCTGCTAGTAGCATTGTGTCGCCTGTGTATCTTAGGTTGTTAAAGTTAAAGGTAATGTACCAATACCTTTCACAGCCTTCACAGGATGGTGCAGGATCACAGAATAAGAAGCATGAAGGTGGGTGGTGTTGGCCTTCCACTGTTCCATCTGTTGGAATAAAACCCAACAGTGTTTCTACAAGGCAAGACACCTGCTGGGGTTCAACCACCTTCACTCCATCAATAATTGAGGTACACCTCCTCTCATTCAACCCTGAGAATTGAGCCTGGGCTTTCTGCTATGCATTCTGGAGGGCTTTTGATGTGATTGATTTCCTGCTCAGGGGCCTTTTTGGCTGAAGCTGGGATTTTTTTTCCTATTATTTTATTTTATTTTGCAGTGGTATGAGACCTGAATCACTCTACAAGTTCAGGGCTCCAGTGGAAAACTAATATGGGTAAGCCACTGGTCCAGGGTCTTGACATCTCTTTTGCTCTCGCTCTCACGTTGCAAGCGCACCTTTATTTAAAAATGAAGAAATCTTATTCCTGGCTCAGCTGGGTCAGCCAAGGTTAGGTTCACAATACCAAGAGGGCTGTAAAAATAGACCAAAGGCTAAGAGGAAGAGAGAAAAGAAGGAAAGTAGCACAGCTACAGCTCCCTTTTTGTGGCTTTATCTTTGATACAAGACAAGTCCCCAAGAAGATACAAAAGGTGATGGGACGCTAGGCCAGCTCTACTTTGTATCGATTTCCTTTCCTGATTTGCAGCAGAGCTCATCAAAAAGATGTAACTTAAAGTATTTGGGGATATATATATATAGGCAAAGACACAGAGCATACTCTCTCTGGGTTACTGAAACAAAAGCCAAGGAGTTCACGAGTTTGATCTCGGTATCTTGGACTGAATTGTACTATCTCATCCCTGATGGTTTCCTTCCTGGAACCATCAATCATAGCTCTTTCTCCACAATGAGATTTCACTGCAAAATCAGATTTGTTAGATCTGTGCCATTGCAAGAGTTCCCAAATCTGCAGGATGGAGGAAGAGTGGAAAAGACAAAAGGCTGAGATCTGCATCACATCTATTCAATCGATCCTCTGTATCCACAGATTCTGCATCCATGGGTTCAACCAATTATGATTCGAATATATATATATATATATATTAAAAATCCAAAAAGCAAACCTTGATTTTGTCATTTTATATTTGTTGTTGCATTAACTGCCTTTGAGTCAATCTCAACTCATGGCGTTCCTGTGGATAAGACATCTCCAAGACTCCCTATCCTTTACTGTTCTGCTCAGGTCCTTCAAGTTCATACCTGGGACCTCTTTCATAGAGTCCACCCATCTTTCACTGTATATAATAGGACTTGAGCATCCATGGATTTTGGTATCCACAGATGGGCCTGGACACAAACCCCAGCAGATACCAAGGGGCCAAAGTACCTATTTAAATGTAGCTATGAAGGGTCAAAGGCATCAACCCCTAAAATCCACCTTAAACTCAGGTGTGATTAAGTGGGTCACTTTGGGATAATACAGCCAAATTGAGGGGAAGCTCATCACACCATGCTCAGATATGAGAGGAGGCTGGCCATTTCATCCTGAAGTACTCCCACTTGACAACTCTACACACCTCTGTTGATCAGAAAAGCTCCCTACATTTAAAATAGGTTTTCTTGAGGGTCAATAATGCTATGATCCTGCATACATAGTATAGCTTGATATGGAACAACTATGGATCCATGCCTATATTTTATGTATCCATAAATGCAATGCAGGATGCCAGCCATTCCCCTGGTATGTTAACAAGCCCTTTGGAAACCTTCTCTGTGCTTTTGTTGAGACTAGAATCCAAGTTGTTGAACTGTGTACCCAAAACAGGTTCGGCATTTTGAATCTCTCCTTAAAAGTTTGGACAAAGAATGTACATTTTAATTTATATAATTCCTGCACATGGGGAGGAAGAGAGCCAGCTTGGTGGAGTAGCTTGAGTGTTGGACAAGGACTCTGAGAGCATGGGTTCTGCAAGTGGGTTTGCATGGCTGATTCAAACTCTGGCCTCCTAGTTCAGCACTCAAACTGCTCCATCACGCTGGCTCTAAAAATATGATGAGCCTATTTTAGGGTTATCTTGGCAAAATCTGTTCAGTAGGGGTTTGCCATTGCCTTCTCCTAAGGCAAAGGGAGTGGGATTTTCCCAAGGTTTCCATAGTTGAGTGGGTTTCCATAGCTGAGTAGAGATTTGAACCCTGGTCTCCCAGAGATGTATTCCAACCACATTATTCTGGTTCCAGTATGCTGACCCTTCCCTAGGGTTTTCTTGGCAAGACTAATTCAGAGCAGAGTTTGCCATTGCCTTCCTCTGAGGCTGAGAGAGTGGGGCTTGCCCAAAGCTACCTGACCAGTTTCAGTGGCTGAGCAGGGATTTGAACCCTAGTCTCTAAGAGAAGAAATGTAACACTGAAACCACTACACAACCTCCAAAGTCACTTTCATCTTTGGAAGCAGCTTCCATAACAGTGCCTACTGCTGTTCTGCAGACCTACAGAGATATCTTATGGAGTCTTGTGTCTTTATTGAAGCATGGCCAACATCTGTGCTATATCAGGTTGTATGTGTGCTTGTGTGCTAGAGGTCAAAGACATGGTGGAGATGCCAAGCTGAGAGCATCATCAGTGCTCCAGCAATAATGCTTAATTGACCGAGAACTCTTGTTGCACTGCCAACAAGAACAAAAGAACAAGCAGCTGGCTTTGCCATCTATGCCCCTTTAAACACATCGAGAGAATGCCCTCCCCCAGATTTCCCATTGGAAGAGAAAGGTAGAGAAACCAAGAATTTAGGGGTGTGTCAACAAGCGTACAAGAGCTCCTGATGGAACAGTAATGATGTGTCATTAGGGATGGTCTCTAACCCACCCACCAGCCAAAGCTTGCTTTGATTGCTATAGCTGATTACGAAAAGTCATTGTTTTATCAGCAGGACCAATTCACACAAGGAATCGACAATTGATCGAATGTGGGAAAATCAAGTGACACACAGCCTCAGTTGAACAGGCCCATGTTTTAACCCCAAACAGTTTCTTTTCCCCCATGTGGCAGAACCATGGATGGGAGAATGTGTCAATTTCATGAATCCTAGAATCCTAGATTTAGAAGAGACCACTTGGGGCCATACAGTCCAACCCCATTCTGCCATGCAGGAGTACATAATCAGAATGTTCCCAACACATGGCCATCCAGCCTTTGTTATAAAACCCTCCAAAGAAGGACACTCCACCACAATTTGAGGCAGTGTCAAACAGCACTAACCATCAGGACATTCTTCCTAATGTTTAGATGGCATCCCTTTTCCTATAGTTTGTATCCATTGCTCTGGATCCTAGTCTAGTCTCTGGAGCAACAGAAAACAAGCTTGCTGCATCCTCAATATGACGCCTCTTCAAATATTTAAACACAGCTATCATGTCCCCTCTTTACCAGGCTAGACATACCCAGTTCCTTATAGGGCTTGATGGTTTCCGGACCATCTGTTGTCCAGACCCTTCACTATTTTGGTTGCCCTCCTCTGGACACACTCCAGTTTGTCAACATCCTTTCTGAATTGTGGTGCCCAAAACTGGACACAATATTCCAGGTGAGGCCTGACCAAAGCAGAATAGAGTGGTGCTATTACTTCCCTCAATCCAGTTACTATACTTCTATTGATGCAGCCTAGAATTGCTCAGCATCACTTCCAAAACCAGACAAGATCCAGGGTCTTATGTGTGCCAGACCCTGTCTCTGCTCTTTCAACTTTTTAAAATTACTGAATAACTAAAACCATTAATTTGATGCATTGTCAAAAGAGAAAATTGTACTTCAAATATATGGATTCTGGGTATAATTTAGAATGATCAAAAGAGTGGGCCATTAAGAACTGAGTCATCAAAAAGTGGGGGACGTTTGTATACTACTAATACTAATATTAATGCTATCTCTGATGGCTTCCAGGATGGAATGATAATTTTCACTGAAGCAAAGTAAAGATACACACACCATGCACCTTATCTCCCACCACTCAAAAACCAGTTTTTAAAGACAAGAAATGGCATTCCAAACAAAACAGGAAGTAGAGTACTCTGCTTTTCTTTTTTACAAGTTTTTTCTCCTTCGGGGTTCTTGTTTTGTTTTGTTTTTGTGGTTCATGTGGCCCTGGTTAGTTGTGAGGATGGAAAATTTCCCCACTTCACCTCTAGAGCTAGCCCAGACCCATCTTACACCACCCTGGCTCTAATTCTGCAAACTTTCCAGTGGCATAGGTGTAACCCTGTATAACATTCTCTGCAAGGCACAAAACATATTTTTCCTATGCCTCTTTTTCCACCAACTTAAAAACAAAACTGAATAAACTCCACTTCCCAGGAACCTGACACACTCTACAGTGAAACTTCCAGATGTGTACAGCTGCACAAGGCAATACCCAGTTCTTTCATTTGTCATTTCATGCTTGGCTTCAGAATGTGTGGGAACAGCTGGAAGAATCCAAAGGAAGGACTGAGAGATGGAAGGAATGGTAATGAAACCCTTGTGTAAATCCACAAATTTCATCCTCCCTCCTCTCTCCTTTCAGCTTCAGCCAAATCATGCCCTTCCCCAACACCTTCTAAAAGAACAGTGAAGGGAACTATTGCAAATGGTCAGAGGTTGACTCAGATTACCCTCCCACCCTAATAATTCAAATGCTTCTAGATGGACTGGAGAAAATTGACCTGAGTCTACGGGCAAGACTGCAAATGCTTAAATCAATGGAGTTTGCAGTCATCAGATAGAATCTGGTTAGTGGTTTATGCATGAACTATGTCTCTTTTTGAATAGGGTGCAAAAGGGCTATTCTTTGGCTTTTTGAACCCAATCCAACTCCTTCCATTTCCACAGCTGTTGAGCCCTAGAGCAGCTGTTGTGGTTGTCTGGGAGGAGAGGCAATTCAGAAGAGGAGGAAGTGGCTGGTCTTTATTCCAAGGGTATAGAAAAGGACAGTGTGCATCAAGGGGTGCATCCTTATTTCTTTCCCCTTCTGAGCTGAGGCCAGCTACATCTTTCCCCTCTAGATTGTCTCCCCTTCCTTCTTCTCCTCAGTAGTAAAGGACAGTTGAAGTCGCCTCTACCAGGGCTCAACAGCTAACAAGATATGGTGCAGAGAGAAGGCACATGTATCCCATTTTGCTTTTGGGAAGCAAACCAGGCTCTCAGCATGTATGCAGAGTCCCATGGAGTTACAGGGAGAGATTCAGAGCTCACCAAGATGTCAGCTGAGAAGCAGAGATAGTCCAGTCCAATCCAGTCCAGTCCCAGTCATCCACAGTTCAGTACACAGTCCTGGTAGGCAGTCCAAAGCAGGGGTAGGCAACCTTTCCCCTTTAAGGGCCGAGGGACTTCAGCTCCCAGAATCCCAGGAGCTATTGGCCAACATGGGACTACTGGCCAACATGGCTGAAGCTTATGGGAGCTGAAGTCCCTCGGCCCTTAAAGGGGAAAGGTTGCCTACCCCTGGTCCAAAGGGTAGTTCAGTAGAGTAGTCATGAGTCCAAGCAGAATTCGAGGCAAACAACCAAATGATCATGGAGCACTTCAACAGTGTTGCTTCAACCAAGAAAGATTGGTTGTCAGCAACACTCATCCAGGGGAGGTGCTAGGTCATTTCTAGCCCACCTGGGCCTTGCAGGTGCTCTCTAATTGTGGTGTGCATCCTATATAAGCATTCCAAGCATTTGCAACTTTCTTTGTCCTGATGTCTTTCAGCTGGGGTAGGTATAGGTAAGTCTGTATCTTGCTCTGAGACTTGTAGCTGCTGGGGACTCTGCCCTTGTGGCTGCAGGACTGCCATGTCCTCTGGACTCTCAAGCTCTCTATCAGATCCTTCATTCTCTGACTCAGAGATAATTCCAAGATCCTGGGATTGGCTGCAAGACTGCTTGGGAAGAGCATTATGCCTGCTTCATGGAGGATATCATACAATGTTGTCAATAAAACTTACATGATCAAGCATTTGAGCCCAAGACTTCAACCTGTGGTGTCTGGTGGCTTCCATGTCAGTGGGATAGTGAATCAATTCCTGGTTTGAGTATACATTTGAAAAAAGCTATCCAAGATCTATTTGGGACACATAGTCCAGTGCCATGCATAGCTCTTTTAAATTCCAAGTAAAATGCTGAGCAGATTCTCTGCTCCACTGATATGGAAACCACTGGCCACCACTAAGTTCAGCCAGGATTTGTGGGTGCCAAAGGGCAGAGAATACTTAGTGATGTGGCATAGCTTGCAATTTTACCCTAAAAAATAAATTTGTTCCTGTTACCCATGAGTGTTTTAAAATTGGAATATATTGCTATGATACATTACAGTGTTCTTTTTAAAATGATTGCTACATTTTTCATTTTGTTATTTTTTAATTTCATTCCTAAAAATTTTTTTAGGACTGATGTGAGATTTCTTGGGGGGGGGGTGCTACAATTGTTTTCCTCTGAGGCTGAGAAAGTGTGACTTGTGGAGTGGGTTTCCATTGCTGAGTGGAGATTTGAATGCTGGTCTTCCAGAGTCTTAGTCCAATACTCAAACCACTGCACCTCATTTGGTATATGTGACATACTTGCTCAGACTTGGATAACAGAGTAAGATCCTTGGATTATAGAATGCTGGATGGTGATTATTTGTTTTTCCAAACTCAGAGAAGGAACAGTGACAGTGAGCTGGTGGTTTCCATGTGTCTAGATAGAGGGAAGTAATAGTGCCACTCTATTCTGCTTTGGTCAGACCTCATCTAGAATATTGTGTCAAATTTTGAGCACCACAGTTTAAGAAGGATGTTGACAAGTTGGAGCATGTCCAGAGGAGGGTGAACAAAATGGTGAAGGGTCTGGAAACCATGACTTTTGAGAAGAGACTTAGGGAACTGGGAATGTTCAGCCTGGAGAAGAAAAGGCTAAGAGGTGACATGATAGCCAAGTTTAAATATTTAAAGGGATGTCATGTTGAGGATGGAGCAAGCTACTTTTCTGCAGCTCCAGAGAATAGGATCCAGAGCAACAGATGCAAGCTACAGGAAAAGAGATTCCACCTCAACATTAGGAAGATGGTAAGAGCTGTTTGACAGTAGAAGATGCTGCCTCGGAGGGTGGTGGAGTCTCCTTATTTAAAGGTTTTTAAATAGAGGCTGGATGGCCATCTGTCAGGAGTGCTTTGATTGTGCATTTCTGCATGTCAGAGAGTTGGACTGGATGGTCCTTGTGGTCTCTTCCATGTCTAGGATTCTATGGTTTGTAAAATATAATTTTATGTCAGTGGGCTAGAGGAACCAGTCCACATTTTCATCTGAATGAAGCTATCCATGGTGCTGAACCAAATTTTAACAGCACAATCTAAGGTGCTGAACCTATGGAGTTCAGTCTCATGGATAGCTTCGGCCTTGCACTAGTGAGATGGACATGTCCAGTAGCCACTGACTGGAGAGGAACTGAGGTGGCCTATGCTCCCATCCCCACATCATATAGGCTGCTTATAGAACAGAGGATGTTCTCTCTCTCTCTCTCTGAACGTGTTCCCAGTGTGTGTGAAGTTACTAAAAAAAACCTCCTGCCAGTTATTTACCAATGCAGAAAAATGATTACACCTCCCACCTCTTGCTCCGAGACCCAAATCTCAATATAATTAATACACAGACTCTCGGCACAGTAATTATCTCATTAAGTTTTCATGATAGCAGGACTTTTCTCAGGCCAATTGAAATGCTTTGCGTATGCAAAATGGAGTCTTTAAAAACCCAAGATTTATGTGAAAACCAATACTCAATGCAGGCTGCAAACATTATAGGCTGCTGTTAAAAAGGAAAAGAAACATTGCCTCCAAGATTTCTCTCCCCTTCATTCCCCAACATCCCATCCAAATGGAAGATGAATTACTTTAGGTGGGGAATCTAACTACTTTGCTGGTTTGAGAATGGATTGCTATAAGATGGGGGGGATATTGGGGGAAACCCAGCCTCCACCAGCCCCAAACAGTTTGTCTGATTGCATCGTAATGGTGCCTTCAGGGCTGAGATTAGACTTAAGTATCACTTTGAAGACTCCCAGTGTTGTTTTAAGACCTAATTACCTCCAGGGTTGTTGTTGTTGTTGTTGTTTTGATTGAGATTTGCATGCATGCATCACAAAAATACATAGGATTGATTCTTTATGGAAGAAATGTAAAGCAGCTTTTACCAGGGAACAGATTTATCTGACTTTGCCCAACCTGATCTGACATCTTCTGAGTGTCGTTGTTGTTGTTGTTGTTGTTGCATGCCTTCAAGTTGTTTCTGACTTATGGTGACCCTAAGGCTAATCTATCATTGAGTTTTCTTGGCAAGATTTGTACATAAGGGGTTTGTCTTAGTCTTCCTCTGTGACTGAGAGAGTGTGACTTGCTCAAGGTCAGTCCATGGATTCCCATGGCTGAACGAGGATTTGAACCTTAATCTCCCAGTGCCCTAGTCCAACCCTCAAACTTCTACACCATGCTGGCTCACGTGCATTATCTTTAAAGTAGATGATAAAGACATTGAAGCAATTACAAATTTCCCATGCCTTGGGTCTGTCATAAATCACAATGGAGACTTCATTGAAGAAATCAGTAAAAGACCAGGACTTGGAAAGGCAGCTGTGAGGGAACTAGACAAGATCTGCAAGTGTAAAGGTACATAATGGAATATCAATGTCTCAACTATCTGTACCATATTTCTAGTTTTTGTGTATGGTTGTGAACGCTGAAAGAGAAGAAAGTTGATGGGAAGAAAATGAACTCATCTGAAATGTGGTGTTGGAGGAGAGTTCTGCAGATACCTTGGACAGCTAGAAAGACAAATAAATGGGTCCTGGAGCAAATCAGATCTGAATGCTCCCTAGAAGCCAAAATGACTAAACTGAGACTGTGATACTTTGGCCAGATCTTGAGAAAACAGTAGTCACCATAAAAGATGATAATGTCAATTTAATGTCAATGTCAATTCCTTCTCATTAAAGTTTTAGGCTTTAGCTCCATATATATATATATATATATATATATATATATATATATTTGTGTTTGTGTCTGTGTATCCATCCCGTTCCCAAAGGTTTTCCTTTAGTCTGAATAATGTCTTTTCTTTAAATGTCTATTGCATTCTGCTCTTCATTATAGCATATGAAATTGGCTTTTTAAACATTGGAATAGCTTTATTACAAGGTGCTTTGGGGTCCCAAAGCAGAATTTAAATGGTTTTATGTTAAACAATTGAATGTAAGATTAAGCAGAAGTGAGTGGTCAACTCTTGGACCATCTGGTTAGGAAAGAAGTGGGAAATGTGTGGTCTCAACAGATGCTGTGGGACCACAACTCCCAGAAGTCCTAGACAATCCAGCAACATCTTGATAGCTACATCCTTTCCACTCCTGAGTTTGGAGAGGTATAGCCCACAATTTCTGCCTCTTGCAATGAACGACACACCCTGCTCCCTTTCATAGGTGAAAACAAGGACAGGCATACTAGCAATAGGGACATAAATCTTTTTATTCTTTGCCCTCGCACGCCAGGATGAATAATCTTCATAGATTCCTCCCTGTCATGGGAGAAAATTAATATTTTTGCACAGTTTTCAAGAGGTATTCTTGGAGAAATATTGGGATAGTATTCTGCACAGAAGTGCACACGAGGTTTCTGTACACACAAAAAGTATTTTAAATATTATCCTTCCCACTCCATCCCCACATTTTTGTGCAGGAAAAGTGTTTCCTGCATGGAAACCAGTGTTGTCTGCTTGAAACATGGTGCCTGAGATCTGACAGCGAGGAGAAGGAGCATTACTTTATGTTGAGGGAGATGAGTGATAGTTGCAAAATGCATTGCAAAATGCATTACAACCAAAAGGGGAAACCAATTGTGCATGTGCAGATAGCATGTGCAATTCACATGTGCATCCATGTAAGATGCACATGTACATCCGTGTATAAACATGTGTGATGTGCAGGTGTGCCCATATGCAACAGGAACACAAGCATAATTTGTCTCCCACAATCTTGAACTGAGCCTGGCTTTTCCACATTGGACAAAAATATCTAACTGCGGAATGTATGCACATAACACACATTCACACTTCTTGTTGTGTACCTTGAAGTTATTTCTGGCTTATGGTCACCCTAAAGCAAACCTACGATGGGGTTTTCTTGGCAACGTTTGTTCGAGGGGGCTTTCCATGGCCTTCATCTGAGGCTGAGAGAGTGTGACTTGCCAAAGGCTACCCAGTCAGTTATCATGGCTGAGCGCGGATTCAAACCCAGGTCTCCAGAGTCACAGTCCAACACTCAAACTGCTAAACCACACTGGATCACACACAAATTCCAGCCAGTATTTTCTGCAGAGGTAATATCTTTGGTACCTACAAAGGGGAGGGAAAAGTGGAATTTGTGCAGAAAAAAAAGGTGTGCATTTCTGTGCAGGATAATTCCCGGCGAAACTTCACAGAGTGTAAAGAAACTTGCTACTGCACTGTTCTTCTCATTGAGGGGGGTCTCCTAAGTATTAAAAAGAATCATTTTTCTGCTAGGAAACAAATACTGTAGCGGCAAAGATTATTTCCGTCCCTAACTGGCAACATCACTTATCACACCAAGGATAACTTCCAGCGTGCTTCCCATCAAGTGCGGCTACACAGTCTCTTCTTCCCTTGCTGCATGTGGCATTTTTTTACTCTGCAATCACAGCTCGTCCTTCTCTGCCGTGGTAAAGAGACCAAAGCAATTTCCTCGGGATCTTTAATTGAACATTTGACCTTTGGATGGCTCTGATTCGGCTTCTTATGTAACTGCTGCAGTTCCAACCAGACGCAACCAGCAGTCACATGTATCTTCCTTTTGTTTCTGTTTGGAGAGGAAGGGAATTTGCTAAGCAGAGAGACTGCAGGAATGGGAGAAAGATCTGCTCACCTGTTTGGCTTCACCCCCTTCTATTTATTTCTTTTTTCAATGACGGCTGGATTCTTGTTGGGTGCAAGTGGATAACTCATAGTTACGCATTCATCATTGTTTTGTATTCATGATCTCTATGTAGCCCTTAGTTTAGGGCAGTGGTAGGCAACCTTTCCCCTTTAAGGGCCGAGGGACTTCATCTCCCAGAAGCCTCAGCCATGTTGGCCAATAGTCCCATGTTGGCAATAGCTCCTGAGATTCTGGGAGCTGAAGTCCCTCGGCCCTTAAAGGGGAAAGGTTGCCTACCCCTGGTTTAGGGGATACACAGGGACCATGAAAATCTCCCAGTCCCCATTTATCTAGCAACAGCTGCAGCAATCATAGAATCATAAAATCATGCAGTTGGAAGAGATTCCCAAGGGTCATCCAGTCTAACCCCATTCTGCCATGCAGGAGGACACCATCCAAGCACTGCCAACAGATGGCCATCCAGCCTCTGCTTAAAAACCTCCAAAGAAGGAGACCTCACCACCCTCCAAGGCAGCATGTTCCACATGTTTAGGTGGGATCTCTATTTCTGTTGCTTGAATCCGGTGCTCTGCATCCTAGTCTCTGGCAGAGTAGAAAATAAGCTTGCTCTGTCATCCATATTACACCCCTTTAGGTATTTGAACATGGGTATCTTGTCAACACATAGGCAGAAAACATCATAAGAAGAGCATGGTTAGACTCAGAAGGAGGAGGAGTGAAAATAGGAGGAAGAAGCATCATGCTACTAGTGGAAAATATTACAAACTGGGGGAAATGAAAGTGCAAAGACAGGCTTAATGTGGAACATTAAAAAGCAATTAAAAGAAAAATAATGACTACAGAAGAAATGCATAAATTCTACCTAGACAATGAGGAAATCAAAGTAGGAAAAGAGCTCCCGTACCTAAGATCAAACATTGATCAGAATAGAGATTGTAGTCAAGAAATTAGAGGAAGACTAGGAATGGGAAGGGCAGCTGTGAAAGAACTGGACAAGATCCCAAAGAGTAAAGATATACAAATGAACACTAAAGTTAAAATCAAAAGTTATCTAAAGAATGTAAAGTTAGCCTGAAATTTCCCTGGAAGCCAAGAGGCTTTCTCTGAAGATGCCAGCCACAGTTGCTGGCGAAACATCAGAAAGAAACTCTTCTAGAACATGGCCACACAGCCTGAAAAACCCACAAAAAACTATGGATGCCGACCATGAAAGCCATCGACTTCACATGAGGCTGTTATACTTTGGACACATCATGAGAAGGCACAACTCATTAGAAAAGACAATAATGCTAGGAAAGATGGAAGGCAGTAGAAAAAGAGGAAAACCACATGCCAGATGGATAGACCCAAACAGAGAGGTCACTGGCATGGATTTGCAGGACCTAAGCAGAACAGTGGAAGATATGGGGTCTTGGAGATGTCTCATCCACAGAGTCTCCATGAGTTGAGGTAGACTTGAGGGCAGTTTACAACAACAACCACCATCATGTCACCCCTTAACCTTCTCTTTTCCAGACTACGCATACCCAACTCCCTAAGCTGCTCCTCGTGGGGCTTGGGGGTTTCCAGACCTTTCACCATTTTGGTTGCCCTCCTCTGGACACACTCCAGCTTGTCTACATCCTTCTTTAACTGTGGTACCCAGAAATGGACAAAATATTCCAGGTGAGGTCTAACCAATATGGAATAGAGTGGTACTATTACTTCCCTCAATCTAGACTGTATTTCTATTGATGCTGCTTAGAATTACATTGACCTTTTTAGCTGCTGCATCACACAGGTGACCTATGTCCAATGTGTGGTCTACTAAAACTCCTAGATCCCGTTCATATGTACGATTGTCAAACCATCTTATATCTGTACATTTCATTTGTTCTGCCTAACTGTAGTACCTTACATTTCTCCCTGTTGAAATTCATTTTAATAGTTGGGCCGAGCTTTCTAATATGTTAAGGTCATTCTGAATTCTGCTCCTGTCTTCTGAGGTATTAGCTACCTCTCCTAATTTAATGGTCAGGCCGAAGGATGTCCAGAGGAGGGAGACTCAAATGGTGAAAGGTCTGGAAACCATCAAGCCCTATGAAGATCAGCTTA
>CM034708.1:4127032-4137628 GCA_020142125.1 Phrynosoma platyrhinos
AGGCCACATGCTGCCAGATGGATGGACTTTATTATTAAGGAGGTCACTGTGGGGACGAACGGGTTGCAGGATTTAAGCAGAGCAAGGGAGGATGGAAGGACTTGGGGATGCCTCATCCATAGAGCTGCCATGGGTCAAGATTGACTCCAAGGCAGTTAACAACAAGAAGAAGAAAGCAAATCAAGCCTGAACTTTCACACTGAGGCTGTCATATGCTGGACATGCCATGAAAAATGAAAGCCATGCTTATCAAGGTAGAAGGCAGTCGGAAAAGAGGAAGACCCAACTCCAGGTAGATAGACTCAACGGAGTTTGCGAGAGCGGAGTGTGCAAGACCTGAGCATAGCTGTTGATGATAGGTGACTTGGAGGTCTCTCATGTCAAAGTTGACTGGATGGCAATTAACAACAGCAACAATAACAACATGACTTTAAACAGAGGTCACTTGTGAGGGAATCTGTATTTGTGGTTTCCAGGTGTGGCAGGGGGTTAGACTAGCTGACCTTTGAGTTCTCTTAAAATAGTATACTTCCTTGATATGTTTATTATGTGTATCAGTCATCCATGAATTGTCTGATCCTTCCCCCCCTTTTTTTCTTTTACAACAACTGTGTAAATTAGTCCTTTTCATCAGGTGGCAGCTATTTGATAGCTAATTTTCCCACTATTATACGATATACTGCTTCTGCACAAGCAGGCTCTATTTAGTTGTAATACTTGATAGCTTTGGGAGACATTGACTGTTTTATGAAATTATTCCCCCTTCTACCGTTCCCTCTCCTTTGGTGTCGCCATTCTTTTCCATTGATTTTGCCATTTTGACAAAAGAGGTTGGTTCCTAGCTCTCTCTTTTTTGTGAAGAAGGGGGGGGGGAGATAGAAAGTCAGCCCAAACTGCAAAAAGAACAAAAAAATGCCGGATCAATTTTACACAAATAAGAGAGAGAGAGAGAGAGAGAGAGAGAGAAAGAAAGAAAGAAAGAAAGATGAATCCTGTGCTTTAATTTTGCCATCCTGTGCTATCAATCGATTTGACAGCGTCTGGTGCTTTTGTATTAACAATTGCAGGAGCCCCAGTTAAAGGTTGTCGCTTAATTGTGCCAGGCTCTTAATTTAGATGAGGGTTTGGAAGCATGAACAAGTGCAATCTGTGTATAAAAATAGCATCCATGTTTTTGTGTCTTGCTAAGCACCTTTTATGATGCAGTTGATTTTAATTGACTTCCCATTTCCACTATTTTATTTTTCATGGTTATATAAAGACGCTGGAAATGGACATGTACAAGGTTCTGGAAATGTATGACTGAGAGATTGTATACTGGCTCACAACTAGCCTGAAACACAAGGTTAAACGCTCCTCCACATTGTCTCAAAGCCAGTGGTTGCTGATGGCTTCCACGTTGAGGGAATCAATGGATCCGCTCAGCTCTGCTGAACCCTATAGATAAATTCATCAACTTAGAAAGTACCTTTGAAGTTGACTAAAATATGGAATGGATTCAGAGGCGTCATCATGGAGGTGCAAGGAGTAAGGACTGCACCAGGTGGCAACCTAAGGCGTGCTCATACCACTGCTCCCCAAACTTCTGTCTTTTAGCAGAAATGGGCTCTGGTGTTTGCCTGCATCCCTTTAAAATGCTGGAACTCCACAGAAGAGATTATGGGGCTGTACAGACTGGCAAGAAATGCCGCCATCAGAGTGAGCAGGGGCGTAGTGACCGCACGGCGGGTGGCATTACGGCACTCCTTTGCCGTGGCGTTCATGCCAAAAGGAGCACCAAAAAGTGCCGCCAAGGTGGCAAGGGCACCCCTTTTCTGCTCCCAAAAGGAGCACCATTTTGCCACTTCTTTTGGGGGTGGAAAAACACTGGATCAGGGCCATGGCGTGTAGCTCCTGCAGCCCCGATCCGGCGTTCAAAGGGGTGGTGGCAAGCTGTTCCAAAGGGGCCATCTGTTTAGCCCCTCTTTCAGTGGGTCAAGCCTCAGTGGGAGGAGAAAGGGAAGACCTCAGGGTTTAAAAAAAATAAAATTTAAAATTTAAAATTTAATTTTTATATATATATATATATATATATATATATATTCTTCTTAAAACATTACCAGATTTTCACTTTAACCCCATGGACCTATGTACATGTAAATACGTTTAGGCTGTGTGCACGATATTGTAATTTAAAAGTATAATGTTAGTTTTGCTAGTTGTTTATGTCACCACTATTGTCATTGCCGAATCTTAGAATCATAGAGTTGGAAGAGACCCCAAGGGCCATCCAGTCCAGCCCCAATCTGCCATGCAGGAACTCACAATCAAAACAATCCCAACAGCTGGCCATCCAGCCTCTGTTTCAAAACCTCCAGAGAACAAGACTCCATCATTGTTCGAGGCAGGGTCTTCCATTCTCAAACAGCTTGTACCTTCAGGAAGTTCTTCCTAATAGAAACAAGACATTAAATATTAAACAAGAAGATTGTGAACAAGATCAAATTTGTTGGAAAGGCAAGTAAGTAATAAATATGATGTTGTTGTTGAGCTTTCTGCTCTGGTGCCAGAACAAACTGCAAATCCTAGGATTCCATAGTATGGAGCCATGGCAATTAAAGTGGTGTCAAACTGTATTAATTCTACAGTGTGGCAGCAACCAACAATTAAAAGTATTTGTTGCACAATCACCAGAATAGTAAAAACATAGATACAAGGAGATTTACACCGTTATATGATGCCAACAATAATATTCAGCAAAATGAAAAGCAATAGGAAAAGATAAAAGCCTACTGGTGGGTTGACTATCAAGGAAGCCCTGAGTTTGCAAGACCTGAGCAGGGTAGGTGATGTGTGAGGTTCTAGGGAAAGGGATCATCCATCACCATTTAACACCTTTTTCTTGCAAAATGGATAACATCTTCCCTTGAGCGTCTCACGGGAAAATATGACTTGTAAATTTGTTTCGTTCAGCTAGTACAATTTTCATTGCAGCCCAGCCTCATCCTTGTGGCCCTGGGTGAGTTTTTAAAATTTTAAATCAGCAGGATTGCCTGCTTAATTGAAAATATATTATATGGAAATGGTGAGAAAAACAGATTTTAAAAATACCCTACACCTGCTATCCTAATCATTTCAGAAGGGCAGGAGAATACAAAGAAGGAGCTGGAAGAAACGAGAAACTGTGGATCAATGGTCTGTCCCTGGGGTCTTCTGCGGACCACATGGACTGCCAATGATGCCCAGATGCACTTTTGGCTTTAACATTGTTTTTTTTTTTAAATGTTAAGCCATTCAGGAGGTCTCCTAAAGCTATTCACAAAGTGAATTATTGCTCCCAGAGCGTTCCAAGAGAGGCAATTTGCCTTCTTTTTTGCCAGAAAAGAGGGGTGGGAGCCTGGGAAATTGAAACAGTTCAAGATTGTCCATAGCTTGGCTCAGTCATTAATCAGAAGAAGACTAGGACTTGGAAGGGCAGCTATGAAGGAACTAGATAAAACCATGAAATGCAAAGATAGATCATTGAACACTAAAGGTAGGGTTGTCTATGCCATAATTTTTTCCTGATTTCTATGTATGGTTCTGAAAGCTGGAGGGTGAAGAAAGCTCATAGGAAAAGAAACAATTCATTTGAAATGTGGTGCTGGAGGAGAGTTCTACAGATATTGTGGAGTGCTAAAAGAACAAATAAATGAGTCCCAGGGCAAATCAAGCTTGGACTCACCCTAGAAGTCAAGATGACTAACTTAGGACTCGAAGATATAGCCATGTTGGTCTGTAAAATCAGTCTGTAGAGAGATCTTGTAGCACCTTTGAGACTAACTGAAAAGAAGAAGTTGGCAGCATGAGCTTTTGTAGACTTAAGTCAACTTTTTCAGATGCATTTGGTCTGCATCATCTGAGGAAGTAGACTTAAGTCTATGAAAGCTCATGCTGCCAACTTCTTTCTTTCAGTTAGTCTCAAAGGTGCTACAAGATCTCTCTACATACTAACTTGGGACGGTTGTACTTTGGACATATCCTGGGAAGATGTATGGTAACTTCCTAGAAAAGACAGTAATGCTTGGGAAGGTAGAAGGCAGTAGGAAAGGAGGACTGTGTCTTCCTGCATTGGACTGGATGGCCCTTGTGGTCTCTTCCAAGTCTATGATTCTAGAGGAAGACCACATTACAGATGGATAGACTCAGGACTCTTCTGCACAAGCCTCATTCTTGCAGCAATCATGCTACTAAAATAAAATGGGAACATATGATTCTCAAGGCAGCAGCATTGCACTTCCTCTCATTCATGGAACCAAAGCTACTGCCTCCATCACACTTTCTTCCTAACCCTGCTTCCCTCCTTTATGCCTACTCAGCATGCCTTTGGTTTTGTTGCGTGCCTTCAAGTTGTTTCTGATGTATGGCAACCCTAAGGTGAATCTACCATGGGGTTTCTTGGCAAGATTTGTTCAGAGGAGGTTTGCTATTGCCTTCCTCTGAGACTGAGAGTGTGTGATTTGCCAAAGGTCACCCAGCAAGTTTTATGGCTAGACAAGGACTCAAACCCTGGTCTCCAGAGTCATAGTCCAACAGTCAAACCACTATGCTATACTGGTTCTCAGCATGCCTTAAGGATTTTTTAAAGGAATCATTTCCTTCCCACCTTTTCCACACAATTCCAGAGCTCTGCTATCATGATTGAAGTCAAAAGAAATAAATAAAAGACCTATGGGGAAAAAATTATAGGTATGGTTGGACCTTCGTATCTGCAGGAGATCCATTCCAGACACACATAACCCCCCACCCTGGATATAAAGGGGAAAAAATGGGACCTCAACTTCCATTATCCCTAATGGCAGAGTGACGTGCACGGCCATGTGCATATACCACCATTGGGGATAATGAGGCTTGCTGTCCACGGATGCTCAAATCCACAGATGGCAAGCCCACGGAAGGTGCGGAGCTACTGTACTAAAGGTAATCCAGAATAGTGAGGTGGAGGAAGGACAGGAGGGAAGGGACACTGACACTATGCAACTCGCAATTGCACAACTGCCCCAAGAGTAATGGTTTGCACCTGGGGACTTGCACGCTTGCCAGGTCATTGACAGGTTTCCCCTGTGAATGAAAAAGGATGGGTCAAAGACAGCGTAGCTATGTGTCTGAGGTGGCGGCATGCAGTGACTATGGTGAATGTGGCTTCTTTCTTGGTGTAGTTGTGATTTAAAAGCTGTGTGTAGCAATGTCCTCAAACAAGGACGTCACCGTCTGCAAGACCTGAGCAGAGCTAGAACCATAGAATCATAAAATAATAGAGATGGAAGAACCTAAAAGGCCATCTATCCAACCCCATTCTGCCATGCAGGAAGACACACTCAAAGCATTTCTGACAAATGCCCACCCAGCCTCTGTTTAAAGACCTCCAAAGAAAGAGACCCCATCACTCTCCGAGGGAGCATCTTCCACTGTCAAACATCTCTTACCATCTGAAAATTCTTCCTAATGTTGAGGTGGCATCTCTTTTCCTCTAGTTTGAATCCATTGCACTGGATCCTATTCTCTGGAGTAGCAGAAAACAAGCTTGCTCCAGCCTCAGTATGGCACCCCTTCAAATATTTAAACAGGGCTACCATATATCAGGGCTGTTCATAACAGCATAACTTGGAGGTCTCCAATTCCTAAGGTCTACCTAAGTCAAAGTCAATTTGATGGCAAAGAACAACAATGATGGTGGCAGCAATTTGCCTCAGGAATATTCTTGGTGATCACAGAGATTGTTTCTTCCTTGCTTGCAAGACCAGAGTGAATATGGACTCTCAGCTTTCATCCATTCTGGGGGGAAAAACTCTCCTCCTTTCTTTTCATCTCCTGCTTCCCACCTTCATATTCCTTGTTTCCTCTTCTCTGAAGCTGATACTGACTATAATTATAGAGCACGTTGAAATGGAGGTGCAACAGAGCAGAGCTTTCTCTGTTTGTGCTTTGTCATATAAAAATGACACAAATTATTATTTCTTCTTCCCAGTTGATAATGCATAGAATACTTGAGATCTGAATGCAGCAGCATTTACAGGGCAGGGCAGCTCCGTTAGAGGACAGGAAAAATGCATCCTTTTGTGCTCTGCCTTCAGTACCAGTGCTGTAGTATATATTTCAGAACTGACAAAACCACCTCTGTATTCCTTGCCTAAGAAATCCCTGTAAAATTCATGGGCTCACCATAGGTCAACAGGCCTCCTGTAGGCATGTACACACATAACATCTGCATTCAGTTCACAGTTGTGGGGGCAGAACTTCACAAGGGTGTTACCCAGATTGCTAGTTTACTGAGATGGCACCCACAAATTAACTTACAATAGGGAAATTTCAATAGCTCAAATTAATAACAGTGAGAGGACTCCAGATAACTTGAAAAAGTTGGGATCTCACCTATCTTTGAGAGGCCCAAGAACTCTCAGAGTGTGAAGTACAACTTAGTTTTATTGACTGACAGCAAAGGGGGAAAATCACCATTCACACAATAGCATTCACACACACACACAAGAACTAATGAAATTAAAGGTAGTCACATGTAGCAAAGTTGAAGTAGGGCAATACTTTTACCAGTCCAGAAGCAGAGCTCCAGTTGGGGGATAACAGAAGGGATCGTGACACAACAAGGCTGCTTGAACAGGAGGGGAAGCAGCCAACCTGTGGTGAGGGGATCAATATGAAATCCGGCAGCATTTATGCCAGATTTTGGACTGAGCCAACATATGAGTGCTAAGGCAGGTTTTTTAATAGAGTCCTGAGGCAGTTGGGTGGATTTTCCAGGAATCCCAGAAACAATGGGATTCCCACCTGGTTGATGGTTTTAACTTCAGAATTACAAAAGGGATATTTTTAGTTGATGGTGGTGACATTGATTTAATCAAACAGTAATAAGATCAGGACAACCCCAAGGAGTTTGGGATAGGATGAGGGAAAATACAATGGAGGCTAGCAGAGAGCAGAGAGAAGGCTGTCTTTGACCTTCAAGAGGAAATGCACATGGCAGGGGGTGGGAAGGCAGCAATATTCACAGCCATAAAGTCACGGGGTCCTTTCCACATGTCCTGGTTTCTGCTTATGTAAATGCTATTATAATAAAATATAACAAAGTATTTGTACCCCAAAATAATGCAGGGTATGCAGGGTGTGATAACAAGTGTAACTGTTGTATATGCAGTTGCCTATTCTTGGATGATGCCTCATTTCCTGGATTGTGGTAATGGAAATTACACTCACAGATACACAACTGGTTGCACAATGTTGGGTATTCAGCATAAGGATGGGTGTAGCACAACCACAACTTAACTCCATGACAGTGGATATAAATAAATAGAATAAATGATAAAAATAATGGTAAATAGATGTTGTTATTCAAGTATAAAATTATAATAGGGATATATTTTAAAGGTGTTTTTAACTATATTGATAGCTTAATTACATTTTAACTTTTTATTTGTTTCATTGCTGACAGCTTTAAATTGTATCTATTTTAATTTGTGAAAAGTGCTCTGAGTCCCAGATTTGAGGAAGAAAGTCGGGTATAAAACAATAACAACAGCCACAACAAGACAAAAACAGCAGAGAAAGGGTTTGAAACATCAGAGAATACTGTAAACATGACTGTGATTAAGAGAAAGTGCCCTGATTAAATTACATGCTAATATATAGAATTTTATGTATATTTCTACTGTTGTTTTGATAATATACCATTTTGATACAACTTATTTTTATATAAGTTTCTGTTCTTTATATTCCTTACATAGGACTCATTTATCTTAATTTAGAGTTTATTCTCTGTTAATTGGATTCGTGTTTATTCTGTTTTCTGGAGCTGATTCTAACAGGCAGTGACTAGGGTAAAATTAGTAAAAGTCATTACTCAGGCTGTACCTTCACTGCAAAATTAATGGAGTTTGACACCACTTTAACCACCATGGCTCCATCTTACAGAATCCTGGGATCTGTAGGCAACAGCACTCTGGCAGAGAAGGCTAAAGACCTTGTAAAACTACACATCCTAGGATCCCACAGGATGAAACTATAGCACTTAAAATGGTATCAAACTGCATTATCTCTACAGTGCAAATGCACCCTTAAATCTCCATGCTAACCTGATACTCCAACCCTGAGCTAGGGAAACTGCTGTCCTCCATCTGTTTGGGACTGCAAATCCTATCATCCCCAGTCACAATGAATATTGGTCAGAAATTACAAGAGTGGTGATCCAAAAGAGCTGGAGGGCACCAGGTTTCTATAACCAGAATATTTATTCTAAAATTGCAGCCTTCTGTTAACCATAAGCATGGGACAGGCCCCAAAAGGATTTTCACCTGCTTTTCTGAGCTGGAACTGGGTGCAGTTTTGAGACTCACTCAAGATCTGGGGAAATTGCAAACTGGTACACTTCTGGGATGTAAGATGAGTTTTACTGGCAGTCAGCAATGTAGCGGACGGTCAACAGCAGTGCTACTCAAAATGGTGGTCCTTGGACCAGGGCTTGCTCTGTCTTAAGGCATTGGCTGCCAGTCCCTGGAAAGATTCAGGATGGAAAGAAGCAATTGTACTCAATGGGCAAATATTTAGTGCCTGTCTCTGGCACATTAGGAGGGGGAAAAACTGTTGGTACCCCACATCAGCCAAAGCCCTGGTCTACAGCAAAGGAAACTTCACAGTTCTTTGGCTGATGGGGTGCAACATTTCCTCACAGTAAGTGGTAGAAGTGTACCCCTAAATGAATTTTACAAACACAAAAGGAATTTCAACAGGGATAAATGCAAGATGCTACACTTGGGCAGTAGAAATGAAATGCACAGGTATAAGATGGGGGACACCTGACTTGACAGCAGTACAAGAGAAAAAGATCTATGAGTTTTTAGTACGCTTCCTGACAGTAAGGGCTGTTGGACAGTGGAGCACTCTCCCTTGGAGAGTAGTGGAGTCTCCTTATTTAGAGGTCTTTAAACAGAGACTGGATGGCCATCTGTTGGGGGTGCTTTGATTGTGAGATCCTGCATGGCAGATTGGGGTTGGACTGGATGGCCCTTGTGGTCGCTTCCAACTCCATAGAGGCTATGATGATTCCAATTCTATGAGGCTATGACGATTCAACACCACAAGGTGAACATAAGTCAGCACTGTGATGCGGCAGCCACCACAATTCTTGGTTGCATCAATAGGAGTATAATGTCTATCAAGGGAGGTGATAGTACCACCTCCAGTTCTGGGGCCCACAATTCAAGAAGGATTTAGACAAGCTGGAGCGTGTCCAGAGGGGGGCGACCAAAATGGTGAAGTGTCTGGAAACCATAAATCCCTATTAAGAGGAGAGACTTAGTGAGCTGGATATGTTCAACCTGGAGAAGAGAAGGTTAAGAGAGGACATGATAGCCAAGTTTAAATATTAGAAGGGATGTCATATGGAGGATGGACCAAGCTTGTTTTCTGCTGCTACAGACAGGGAGCAATGGAATCAAACTACAGGAGAAGTTAGGAAGAACTTCCTGACAGTAAAAGCTGTTTGACAGCAGGAGACATTGCCTCGGAGCATGGTGGCATCTCCTTCTTTGCAGGTTTTTAAATAGAGGCTGGAGGGTCATCTGGCAGAGGGAGTGCATTGATTGTGTCTTCCTGCATAGCAAAATGTGGTTGGTCTGGATGGTGGCCCTTGGGGGTCTCTTCCAACTCTATGATTCTATGTTTCTACCTCATGGTCAAAACCCACTGTCACTGGGAAATGGGTCCCTGGCATTGAGGGGCATGGCCCCTTCCCAAGCACAACAGTTGGAAGATAGATTCCTGTGGTTATATAGGGTACAAGTGAACAAAGGGGTGGCATAACCGCTATCTTTAAATATCTGAAGTGATGTCATGTGGGAGATGGAGTTAGCTCCTTTTGTACCACACCACAGAGTAGAACACAAACCCGTGGCTTCAAATTGCAAGAAAAGAAATTCCATATAAACATTAGGAAGAGCTTATGGAATGGACTGTCTCTGAGAGTGGTGGACTCTCCATCTTTGAGGTCTTGAAATAGCGGTTGCATGGCCATCTTTCAGGAATGCTTTCGTTGTGTGCTTTTGCCTGGCAAGGGGTTGGACTAGATAGCGCTTGTGGTACCTTCCAAGATCCAAGATTCTAAGATACTGTGATTTTATGAAAGAAAACTAAAGTGCACAGGCACGACCCATTTCTTTTTATAATCACTTTGAGAACATTATCTGCTATATGCTATCAGGAAAGTTTCTTTCCCCAGTCTGTTCCCAGACTCTGGTCCATTTCCAGACATTAATGACCGGTGAACGCGGAACTATCTAGCAGGTCTTACTAATAGAAATCAACCTTTCATGACTCTGGACAGCTGTTATTGAAGATGATGATAATGCTGAGAAACTACCACAACCATTACACCTGCACATGGGTTTTCCTGTACATAACTCACAGAGAGGTATTGTGTGAGATGACGCCAATGCTCTTGCACAGCACCTGATCATTTTAAAGATGACCCTGTGGGAGAACTTCCTAGGCAGGTCTGTCTGTTTTCCATTCAACCAAGTGAAAGGGATCTACATGTGAAAGGGATCTAGGAATCCAGGTGGACCACAAGTT
>CM034708.1:4187175-4205119 GCA_020142125.1 Phrynosoma platyrhinos
GCCTAAGCAATTGGGGCAGCTTACAACAATAAAATTCCACAATGTACAGACCCCAACCTTCCCACCCCTTGTATGATTTTAAGCCTTTGCCCTTGCCTTGCTGTCAGATAATTTCCCTTCTCATTCCTTTTATTCTGCTTCCAGGAGTTTCCCAGAGGTCCTGTGCAATTCATCCCAAGTGAAAAAGAGAGAGACCATTCCTAACCAGAAAGTGAATATCTCTACCCAGTAATAGATCCAGATGTGCATCAGTCAAATCTGCTCCAAAGCTCTTGGCTCAACAACTCCTGTTACTCATTGACAAGTGTATCTACACTGAACATAACAGCAGTCTGATCCCACTTTAACTACGATGGCTGTCTCCTACAGAGTCTAGGGACTGGTACTTTGGGAAGGGACTGATCCTTCTCTGCCAGAGAGCTGTAGCACGGTGGTTCAGGGAAACAGGATAGAGTTTTCCAGTAGTAAATTCTACTCATTCTTTCCTTAAACAACAAGTCCCCGAATTCCTCAGGATGGAACCATGCCCAGTTAAAGTGAGATCAAACTGCCATAATTATGCAGTGTGAATACACCCACATAAGCTTTTTGGTTAAGGTGCTGGATGTTTTTTAACCCCTCTCACAAGTGGGATGTGATGAACTTTGCAACCAAAATAACAACAAACAGATGTGTGGTTGCACAAGCACATGCACACACGCACACACACATGCACAACGCAGAGTCAAGAAAAAGAAAAGGAGGCCAAAAATATCCATTTAATTTTATAACCTCTCCTAGTCTGGTAGATTGCCCCAGTGTGGCTATAAGTTACTGGTGCCCGAGGAAAGCTACATGACACGCCATCTAACAAATTAAATGTTTCCATGCAATTAAAATGAAGCATTCAGGCTTGGCGTAATAAACTTTAGGCGATTAGTATTCCCAGCACCGCTGCCTTCATTGTGCTTTACAGTGCCATAAATATGGTCTCTCAGCATGATGGCTCAGCAGGCAACAGGCACAGGGAAAGATATCTTGTAATATTTGTTATTAAAACATTAAAAAGTCCTTTACACCAGCGCACATACTTGAACTAGAGTCTACACTCCCCCCACCTCCGTCCCACCATCATGACATGAACTGTGGACATGGTGAGGTTGTTGTCTCAGATTGCAAAGCTGGATGGGCATCTTTCAAGAGTGTTATAGTTGTGTATTCCTGCATGGCAGCAGGGGGTTGGTATAGATAGCCCTTGAGAGCCCGTCCAACTCTACCATGAGATGGATCCCAATTTGACATTCTGATCCCAGAGTTTGCTTTACACCTTTTCTTGGCAATTAATAGCAAAGATTTCACATTGTGCTTGCATGGTGGTGGTTGCTTTGCACAACTCTTCTCCTGACTACCAGCATTGTGCAACCAATGGTGGCTCTGCAAATGTGCTTGCTCTTTCCATCATCCCAGTGAATGAAATGAGACAATGAAGGCACTGTTGCAGTTGAACACCATCCAAAAATGTAGAACCAAATGGTTAACAAAGAGGAGGAAGGGAACAGAAGGAATGTAGCAGTGCCTTTCAGACTACCTGGTTTTTATTGTCGCATGAGCTTTTCTGGATGTTGTTGTTGTTGTTAGTAATAGTAGTAGTAGTAGTAGTAGTAGTAGTAGTAGGTCTTCTCCACCTCTCCCCATGGATTGAGGCAGCGAACAGCAGCAGACATTAATGTACAACATATAACACCAGTGAAAACACACAACATCAGTGAAAAGCGCAACATCCATTTAAAAGAACAAATCAGACAAATACATATTGAAACAATCAATCTGTATTTAAAATTAATAATTTGAAAATCAATTGGATAGTCCTGCTGGAAGAAATTGGTCTTTAGTGCTGTTTTAAAATTCAGACAATATTCAGCTGTTGAATCTCTTCTGGCAGGTCATTCCACAATTTGGGGGTGGCTGAAGAAAGTGTCCTCTGGCCGACAGTTGCCAACCTAGCCCTGGCTGGTTGAAGTAAATGTCCCCCGGAGGACCCAAATATATGGGGCAGATTGTACAGGAGGAGGTGATCCTATTGGTAATGTGGACCCAAACCCTGTAGGGCTTTAATGGTATATGGGCTCTTCCTATCTCCTGGGGTTTAGTTCCAGGACCACCACCGCCACTGTGGATATCAAAATCCATCGATTTAAGTTCCGTTAAATATACTGGCATAGTAAAATGGTGCCCCTTATATCAAATGGTGAAATCAAAGTTTGCTTTGTATCTTGCCTAGAAAATAGCTTTGTATCTTGCCAATACTTTGTATCTTGCCTAGAAAATAGCTAATAAACCCATTTCTTCAGATGCAGTGCAGCATGATATCCAGACTTCAGGATATAAAGTATATTTATATAGATGTGGGAGTGGGATGGAATGTCATAGGATCCATAAAGATGCAAATCATGATCCTTGTCCTACTGCTGAAGGTGATACAGATATGGTCAACAGTTAAGCTGTGTATACCAATGGTTCCCAAGCTTTGGTCCTCTGAATGTTTTGGTCTTCAACTCCCAAAATTCCTGTTGGTTAACCTGACTCAGGCTTCTGGGACCAAAGTTTGGGAACCATGGCTTTGCACAATTATGAACTGAATACTCGTGTTACCGCATGGCCAACAAAGTACAGCTGCATGTGTGAGGGGAATTTCATGTGTGTGGGAGTTCCAGCCATGGAAGGCCACTGGGTGGCCATGGGCAAGTCACACTCTCTCAGCTTAGAGGAAAGCAGTAGCAAACCTTAACTAAATAACCTTTTCAAAACATATTTGGGAAGTGCTTGAATTGTGTGTTCTCAGTTGATAGGGGTTTGGACTGGGGGACCCTTGTGATCTCTTCCAACTCTATGATCCTATAAAATCTTAGAGCCAGTATGGTTTGAGTCAGTGTTCGACAAGGACTCCAGGAGACAGGGGTTCAAATCCCCACTGAGTCATGGAAATCCACTGGGGTAACTTGGACAAGTCACCTTCAGCTAGAGTAGGCCTAGTGAATCCATTCTTGAATGGTGAGCCAACACTTAAGTAAATCCCATTGATTCAATGGCTCTACTCAAGTCAGGGCAATTCGATTGAGACCTTGTTCTTCCTATGTTATCTTCTCCTTCCAGTCCTTAATTCCTAACAGAACTTGGGCACTCAGAACTATTCTTGATACTTGAGTCTTTCTGTTGGTGACCTTGGTTCTGCTCTTTGCTGGCGATGGTTCCCCGTGGCATTGGCTATTGTGATGAGCCAATGTTGCTGGGTCAAAGTGTTGACTAACACACACTATTTCAGCATCCTGCTGTTCCTCTGTTGCACCCTAATGTGTCATTTGTGTTGAGATCCTAGAATGCCTGGGACTTTGGGGAGACTCAGAACTCCCTCTCTCTCACACATGCATTCTCTTGTTTTTGGCCTTCATGGTTTATTTACCCATTGTTTATCTCCTCCTTCCACACCCGGCTTTACCCCCCAAAGTCTCCATTCTGCAAAATTTCAAAGGTTGAGTTCAAAATAAGTCAGGCTGCCAGCTCTGATTGATGGTGAATCATTCCGGATTAATCATCTAATGCTTTAGTCACACAGTGTACCACTATGAAAAATGTTACAAGATGCAAACTGGTTGCATTGTGTTTCCCAGCAGGACCAGTTTAAGGGCAACACGTACTACCTGTGGTCTGTCGGAAGAGTGAGTGCAGAATGAAAAGCTGAGAAAGAAATCTTGCTTTAAAACAAAAGGAAAAGATGATTTACAAAACACTGAGTGGTTGATATATAAAAACACCTACTCACTTTATTTGCAGGCTAGCAAACAGTAATCACTCCAATCAACACTGGACAGAAAGAGAAAGAAACAAGAAAAAAAGGAAGGATGGTGCCTTCCTCCAGCCCATAATAATATAAAATAAAGAAATTTAACCCATCATAGTCAAAGCACTTCCAGATAAAGAAAATGAGGTTGTTGTTGTGGGCATTTCCTACTTATGGTGACCCTAAGGTGCACTTATCATGGGGTTTTCTTGGCAAGGTTTGTTCAGAGAAGGTTTGCCATTCCCTGAGGCTGAGAGTGTGTGACTAGCTCAAGGTCACACAGTGGGTTTCATGGCCAAGGTGGGAATCGAAACCTGATCTCAGAGTTCTAGTCTTAACATTCAAACCATTATGCCTCATTGGCTCTCCTAGGAAAATGAGTAGACATGAGTTAATTATCAATAAACTTAAAAATCTAATTTGCTTAGATTTTGGCTGGAAGAAGAAGAAATTAGTTTATGTTAAATTGCATTTAAGTTTAAATTAAAAGACCACATGGAAAGACTTACCAGAATGAAGATGAAAAAGCCACCACCGACCATGATTTCAGTGATTGCCAAAGTGATTCCAGGGGGCAGTGGAAAGATCCAGGCGGTGGTAAGAGGAAAATGGGGCAGTAAGGAGGCTTCAGTCTAAGTATTGGTGTGCAAGGAAGTCAAGAGGGAACATTAGCCTTTAGAACCATGGTGGGGATGACAAGTTAGAACAAACAGCAGCAGGAGAGAATCAGCAGCAAAAAGGAGCATGCAAATTTGGGACCCTGCTTAAGCTTTGTGAGCTTTGCTGGGACTTGACTGGCAGGCTGGGGCAGCGCTGTTGCTCCTGCTTTCTTTTCATAGGACAGGCCAAGAGAAGAGGTAGTAGAAAGAATAATGCTGAGGGTGGACGATGACTTAAGCTTGTGATGAAGAGTCGTGCAAAGTAACCACCACCATGCAAGCACAATGTGGAATCTAGGGAAGAAGGTGGAGGATTTTCCTGGGTCAGTGCTTTGAAAGAGTCTTTCACCTATCTTGGATTGAATCCTTCCTCGCAAGGAGAAAAGTGGGAAGCCAGCTTCACCCCTTCCTCCCCAGTAAAGAAGGACTGAGAGTCCTTCCTCACAGGGGAGAAGGTTTTCCCTTTGCACTCAGTCACCCTGGGAGCAGTAACTGAACAGCTGGTCAAACAGCAACACAGAAGCCTCTCACCTGTGCCAGCCTATGCTGCGAGCCTGGTACGGGTGAGAAGCTTCTTGGACACTGCTCAACCAACTGCTCGGTCTCCACTCAGCTGGCTGCTCCCTTTGCACCTGGTCACCTTGGGAGCAGCAACCAAGCAGTTTGTCAAACAACAACCCAGAAACCCCTTTCCTGTGCGAGCCTATGCTGCAAGACTGGCACAGGCGAGAGGCTTCTCAGTTGTTGCTCAACCAACTACTCAGTCTCTGCTCAACTGGTGCTCCCTTTGCATCTTGTCACCCTGGGGGTACCAGCTGAGGAGTTGGTCAAACAGCAACCCAGAAGCCTCTCTCCTGTGCCAGCCTATGGTGCAAAGCCAGCATGGGTGAGAGGCTTCTTGGTCACTGCTCATTTGGCAGCTCCCTTTGCACCCAGTTACCCTGGGAACAGCAACTGAGCAGCTGGCCAGCTGGCCTTCCCTTTGCTGTAAGGTGTGAGGCAGGAGCAGGACTGGGCTGTTACCACTACTATATTTGCACATAAGAGGTGAAGGTGGAGGAGGAGGCAGTGGTGAGCTGGGCATAGCTGGGTAGATGCACAAACAGTAGACCAAACATCAAGAAACAGGTGTGTGTGTGTGTTGGGGGGGGGCTAGAGTTATTGCCCAAATGGAAAGCAGCCCGAAAAAGTTTGGAGACCACTGCATAGTTTAGGAACCACTACAACCACAATATGGCTGCATAGTTAAAGGAATTTATCACACTAGCCTGCTATCCCGTCACAATTGCCCTAGTTTAAGAATGGAAGCATACTACCTTGATATCATTCCTGATCATACTTTTACTCACAATAGTGAGAATAGTGCTGTGGTGGTCCGTGGGCTCATTATCTGTTTTCCACACTGCCAAATGCTGCCTTCTGGAAGGAAGGGGAGGAATGTGCAATTGTGGCTGCCAACCACTTCCCAAGGCCACCTGCTGTGTGAATGTGCACACAGCAGCTAGCTTTGGGAAGGCATTGTCCACCATGATCACTACAAGGGGGAGAGAGGAGCAAAATCAAACCCTCTCACACCACCTGGCTGCCTGAGAAGTAGAGCTGCAGCAGAAGAGACCTATCCCATGAAGGCAGAAATGGAATAGCAGTGAGATTGAGAGCCTATTGATGGGTTTTGTCTGTCAATGAAAAGGTGCACGACAGTAACAAATAGAATGCAAAGCAGCAGCAGGACGGACATGTGAAAGTACCAGCCAAAGACATTCATGTAGTTGAGTGGTTGTTGTTCTACCTCACATTCTGCTAAGCAGACTAACATTGTCCAGTTAGTCTGACATCAATACCAGAAAAGATTCTAGAGCAGGTCATTAAACAGAGTCTGTGAACATTTAGAAGGGAATGCCATAAACACTAAAAGTCAACATGGGTTTCTCAAAAACAAGTCATGCCAGACTAATCTGATCTCTTTTTTGATAAAATTACCAGCTTGGTAGATGAAGGGAATGCGGTAGACATAGCATATCTTGATTTCAATAAGGCTTTTGACAAGGTCCCCCATGACATCCTTGAAAACAAGATAGTAAAATGTGGGCTAGACAATACAACTGTTAGGTGGATTAGTAATTGGTTGACTGGCCAAACCCAAAGGGTGCTCAGCAATGGTTCCTCTTCAACCTGGATAGAAGTGACCAGTGGGGTGCCACAGGGTTCTGTTCTGGGCACAGTGCTGTACAACATCTTTATCAATGACTTGGATGAAGAAATAGGGGACATGCTTCTCAAATTTGCAGATGACACCAAATTAGGAGCTATAGCTAATACCCCAGAGGACAGGATGGAAATTCAAAGTGATTTTAATAGATTAGAAAGCTGGGCCAAAGCTAACAAAATGAATTTCAACACAGAGAAATGTAAGGTACTGCACTTAGGGTGGAAAAATGAAAGGCATAGATATAGGATGGGGGACACCTGGTTTAACAAGACTATGTGTGAAAGGGATCTAGGAGTCCTAGTAGACCACAAGTTGAACATGAGTCAAAAGTGTAATGCCACAGCTAAAAAGGCCAATGTGATTTTAGGCTGCACCACTAGAAGTATAGTGTCTAGATCAAGGGATTAATAGTGCCACTTTATTCTGCTTTGGTCAGGCCTCACCTGGAATAATACTGTGTCCAGTTCTGGGCACCACAATTCAACAAGGATGTTGAAAAACTGGAGCGTGTCCAGAGGAGGGCCACTAAAATGCAAACCATGGCCTATGAGGAACGATTTAGGGAACTGGGTATGTTTAGCCTGGAGAAGAGACAGTTGACATGATAGCCCTGTTTAAGTATTTGAAAAGGTGTCACACTGAGGATGGAGCAAGCTTGTTGTCTGCTGCTCCAGAGACTGGAACATGGAACAATGGATGCAAGCTACAGGAAAAGAGCCATCTGTCGGGGGCTTTGATTGTGAGTTCTTGCATGGTAGATTGAGGATGGACTTGATGGCCCTTGTGGTCTTTTCCAACTCTATGATTCTATGAACATTGTTCAATTAATGGTGTATCGGAGAATGTACTTGCAATTCTGGCAATCCCAGAGACTCAAGAGGTGTAATGAAGGCACTGATAAGTATCTATGCATCACAACTGCATGTGAGGCAGTAACTCTTGCAGAACTCTCTTTACACAACTCTGAACTGATCTGGAAGCTATGTTATGACACCCCTCCAGCCATGATTTTCATCTCCCTTTGGGCCACCCCTCCATATATGGGGGGGGGGGGCAGGGGCTGTACAAGGATTTCAAATGCTTGTACACCTTCCTGAAGTCCTTCAGAATTTAGAGGTTCATATTAAAAAGTCTGGTTTCAATAAAGTTTAAAAGTACAGGGGTGGGAATTAGTTACTAACAACACAATTTATTCTACTGGAATTGTGTGTGTTGTGTGCATTTCTGACTCTTGGCAACCTTAAGGCAAACCTATTGTTTTCAATCTTGTGAATTGTATTTCCCTTTTATTTTTTTTAAATAAACAATCTGGGAAATGTGTCATTTGTTGGCTTTTTAGCAGGTTCTCTCATTTAATAAATTAATGACCTCATTCATAACTGACTTTGTGGAATTAAGTTAATGATGACATGGCAGGTTAAGCTGATCCATTAAGTTAAAAATAAACATAATTACGTTGCCCCCTTTTTGTTAGGAAATTTCTAACTTAATTGATAACTGAATCAATTTGAATTCGTTAGTTCTTCTCACTGAATACTACAAATTTCTAATCCATCCAGCAAATGGAAAGCCACATATTGATCTTAAATACTATACATTAAAACTTTTTGTCTATTATGCTACACAAACCAACAGGTTCATGTCACCAAACTTGGCTTGCAATCGTGCATGGCTCAATATGGAACAGTAGTGCTGTGTGTGGAACTGTACAACATTGAGCCATTTAGCTACCATGGGAACATGGGAAAACACGCACACCAGTATGTGAATGGTAGAGTGGAGGGATTGCAGAAGCATCTAGTTATGTCCCTGCAGGCCAGGGGTAGGCAACCTTTTTGAGTTGGGGGCCGGGTTGCTGTCCCTCAGACAATTGGGGGCCAAAGCACCAAAACTAAATAAATTAAAATTAAAATTAAAATTAAAAATTAAAAAAATTAAAAACTTTTTAAAAATATGTATGCACACTCTCTCAGCCCCAGAAAAGCCATGGCAAAACCCCTGTGGAGATTTTGCCAAGAAAACCCCAAGAACAAGTAATAACAACAATAATTAATATCATCATGGTGGACGGCGGCAGTAGTGGTGGTGGCAGGACCGGCCTGGGGCCAGTCCAAAGGCCTCGGGGGGCCGCATCTGGCCCCCGGGCCTTAGGTTGCCTACCCCTGCTGTAGGCAAATGTGAAGCAATTACATCATCCGCTCATGTCTGCTGGGGCAGTGGCATTACCAGAGGTGGTGTCATCCCAGTGTAGTAACTCATGCTGTCACTTCTGATTTAGAGCCACCAGGTCAATGATCCCTCAGATCGGGCTGCTATGGAAAAGGAAGGCTGTTTGCTGCTGACAGTTAGTGGAGCAGGGTACTCAAAGCGATTCCCCATGTCCCAGGTTGTTCCAGCCTAGCCACCTTGTTCATTTGTGCCAAAGAGGTCCAGGTCTTATTGTGATGAAAGAGACCTCCAGGAGTTTACTGTGTCCCAGCTGGCCTCCTTGCCACCTCTGGATGGGTGGGCTGGGTCCTTTCCAAGACCCTCAGTCCCTGGGAGTCCCAATCTTCCCGTGGAAAGATGTGGCAGTACATTCCACACCTTTATAGGTGGGGAGGGGTCCTGGCACTGAACTCTAGCTCATACCAAGGGCTCACTGTAACAACGATGATGATGAGAACAACAGAAACAACGGGTCTTGTAGAAGGAAATTCTACTTTTTTTCTCTGTCCCTAGAAATGCAGTGGTGACAGGGGCGTCAGTAGGGGTGTGCAAGGGTGAGGACCACACTGAGTGACAGACACAGTGGAGGGGTGAACACCCAGTGGGGTGGTACACCCTGTGGGGCTGGCATGGCTTCTGTGGGATTGGTGTGGCTAGTGGACAAGTGAGAAAGGGTATCATAGGCCATCTGGAGGTTGCAGCACTGCCACCCAATAGTGGTCTGGCCAAGCAGTGGGCAGCTGACCGAGGGGCAGGTGAGCAAGGCAGCGGAGGAAGGGGGGGCAGGAAAGTCTGCCATCACTGCCTCCAGCCCTTTTCATAGAATCATAGAGTTGGAAGAGACCACAAGGGCCATCCAGTCCAATCCCCTGCCATGCAGGAACTCAAAACCAAAGCCTGCCCGACAGATGGCCATCCAGCCTCTGCTTAAAGACCAAGGAAGGAGACTCCACCACTTTCCAAGGGAGTGTGTTCCACTGTCAAACAGCTCTCACTCTCAGGAGGTTCCTCCTAATGTTGAAGTGGAATCTCTTTTCCTGCAGTTTGCATCCGTTGTTCTGTGTTCTAATCTCTGGAGCAGCAGAAAACAAGCTAGCTTCCTCCTCAATATGACACCCCTTCAAATACTTAAACAGGGCTATCATGTCACCCCTTAACTGTCTCTTCTCCAGGCTAAACATACCCAGTTCCCTAAATCGTTCCTCATAGGGCATGGTTTCCAGACCCTTCACCATTTTAGTCGTCCTCCTCTGGACACGCTCCAGACGCTCCAGACATCCATTATAGTGATGCCACTGAATGCTGAGAAAATAGAGTGCCAAAATATCAAAAGATTTAACTGCCCCCTTTTGCTCTCTCCCCAGTGACAGTTCTTTGTGCCTTATTACAACCCACATAGCCACTTTCCCTTAAAAGAAATAGTCAAGAAGGAAAACCAGTGTGTTTGAGCATCATGCACTTGGCCCTTAGTCGCATATTTTTGGAGAACAGAATTGGGGAAAACCCTTGGATATTGTGGTGTGGGTGTGTAAGTATAAGACATGGCCACATGCATCAGTGACATGCAGACACAGACTCACAAGCTAATGAACAAAGCACTTTCCCTTTACAGAGCCCATAAATCTAAGAGAGGAATTTTTTTCAAAAAATAATAACCAACAACCACTAGCAGCTGCCATAAAACAAAGAAGTAATAGAGGTCACCAGCACTTCTGTAGAGGCAATAAAACATAACAACACTTTGCCTCACAAATCCTCTCACTGCCCGGACTAATGTCCTCCATCATTAACAAATAAAAGAAATGACATTTGCACCCAAATTGGCAGAAGAGGAAAAACAAACAGCTGCCTCTATGAGGAATAGAGGGGACAAAGACTGCCGGGCAGGGGAAAACAAAAAGAGATGAAGGGTGGCACCAAGCCAGTCTGGCTGACTCGATCGTGGCACCCTCCTTGCTCCTGCCCTCATCCTTTGAAATGCTTGGCATACAAGGGGTTCCCCTTTCTGCGCAAATGACTTTTATAGCAATCCAAGAGTGGAGACTGATCCCAGGACATTTTGGCGCCGGGAGAAAAAAAGACATTACTGCCTGTTTCCTGGTTGTTGACCTGGCATGCATATGGCTCTTACCAACATGGTTGGCAGATCCTCAGGGTCCATCCCCTCTTCTCTGGTCTCCAAGGTAAAGGGGAGGAATCTGAGAGCAAGTGTGCTGTCTTCAAAAATGTGTGTGTTCCTCATTTGTTAGACTTTATGCCTCCTCTTTGAGTGGCATAACCATGGTTGTTGCTTAATTAATAATGTGGAAAGGCCTCACCTTTTGATCTCAGGTTTTGGCAACAAAACCTCAGCGTCTGAGATAGTCCTGAATCTACTTTACCTGACTAAAAAATGGAAACCGCTCTGTTACCACACACTGCAACCCCCTGCATTATTTTGGGGTACAAATATTTTGTTATAATAGCAGTTTCAGAGGGCCCAAAAAGCATGAGCCTGGAAGGGCTATGATGATCTTTAAGTGAACTTCTAATAAGACCTGGGGGCATGTGTAAAGGGCCCATGTAAGCTTATGGCTGTGAATATCGCTGCTTCCCCACCCCCTGTAGTGTGCAATTCCTCTTGAAAGTCACAGTCAAAGGTTTGTCAGCCTACTTTGGGAGAAAGGCAGGATAAAAAATTAAATAAATTAATAAATTAAATAAAGCAGTCAGCCAATCTTTCTACTAGCACCCATAGTATATTCCTACATCCCATCTTATTCCAAACTTCCTGGGGGTTGTTCTGACCTTATCACTGCTTGGTTAAATCAATTTCACTGCCATCCACCAAAAATATTCCTTTTGTAACTCTGAAGTTAAAACCATGAACCATCTGGGAATCCCATTGTTTCTAGGATTCCTGGAAAGTCCACTCAGTTGCCTCAAGACACAGTACACCCCATAAATATGCCCACTTGGGCACTCCCACTTTGGTCCAGTTTGGAATAAGGCAGAAATTCTTTCAGATTCAAACTTGGCTCATCAGTACTGCTGTCTGTATGACACTGTGAGTCACATTCAACTCCCAGCTTTCCCCCAGATTGGAGCCTGGCTTCTGGAACTGGTAAGCATTGCCCATTGCAATCCGTTAATGCATTATCCAATGCCACCTTTTATATCTCTTATTTCGTGTGTGTGTGTGTGTGTGTGTGTGTGTGTAAGTGTAAGCACTTCATGTGAATGTTGACATCCTTCTTGTTATTCAGATAATAAAACTGAGTTGCCCTTAACACTCGGGAGTTCTAGTTTTTCAGAACTGTTAGACATAGGCTTCCATCCCAGCCAGAGTTACCCTGGCCTTCTCACTGCTAAATTATTGAGCTAAATTAATTTCCCCATTCAATACAATAAGTGGGTGGCCCTCTTGGGACCCCTTGCAATTTAGGTAACAGCTCCTTGTAACTTTAATGGCTGTGTGGAAGAGGGATATGAATATAATAATCTGCTTTCACACAACCATCCAATGTACAGGAGCCATTTCTAGTTTTCATTTTGGCATCCCAAGGAAACTCACCAAAATGGAGGCCAACTCTACAGGCTTCTATGGTAATGTGCCCTCATTGCCCCCCTCTCCTATTCCCCTTCCCTCAGTTCTGTAGTTTTCATTCCTGAGCACTGTCTAACATTAAGATTGAAATTTCTTTGTGGTAAGGAACTGCCTTTTGCTTATATGTACAATGCATAATAATTAATGAAGTAACTGGTTTAGCATGTACCCCTTCCCATACAACATGGAACACCTGCGGGAGGAGGCTATAAAGCTAAGAGTGGACTTGCTGTCCAACAGCCGCCCTGATCAAGCTTGCTATGTATACTGATTCGCAGCAAAATGCAAACCAGATGAATTTTCCCCCATCGCAATCTAAAGGTCTGCATATGTCCACTATCATGCTGTTTCCTGCAGCAGTGAGCTGAGCAAAGAGGCAAAGAACTCCCCACTGGCATTGTCGTATCCAAAGAGACACTGTCTCTGAACATGGATGATCTATTTAACCCTCAATACACTTTAAGATCCTCCCAGGTGGTGGTCATCAAGAGACCCTGCAGGAATATTTCCATAAATTAATCATGTACTGTAGGAAGGAGAACTTCCTTTGGTCTAGCCCAAATCTCCTTTCCCAAGTTCTAGAAAGAATAACTTTGGTGCAATATCAAAGCTAAATATTTTTCCCCTTCCAGGAACAACTTCAAGCTGTGCCTCTTAAAGGGGTTGGCAAGGTGTGATGAAAAGTCTCTTATCTCCTTTCTTCACGGGGAAATTATTGCCTTTGATATTGATATCTTGGAATTGCAAAATTGTCATATGGAGTGCAGTGGAAGAGGGGGAAATAAGTGACTGCGTGGGCCAGCATTTTTCTTCAACCACATAATGGGTATCATCTTTCCAGAACCACCATTGCAATGAACTGGAATTGGACCAAGAATGTGCCAAATGAGAAAAGAAAGTGGTAAATAGCAATAGCAAGTACATTTCTATACCACTTATCGGTGCACTTAAGCACTCACTAAGCGGTTTACAAAGTGTAAGCTTAATTGCCCTCAACAATCTGGGGACTCATTTTAATGATCTCAGAAGGATGCAAGCCTGAGTCGAGCCTGAGCCTCTGGCTGGTATTGAACTCGCAACCTTATGGTTTGCGAGTGAGTGGCTGCAGTATAGGCATTTGACCACTGCACTGGTAGAACACCTAGTCTGACATTCTGTAGGTATTTTAGGCACACAAGTTGCCTTATCCCAGCAGTTGTTCTTTTTTGGCCATTGTGTAATGTCTATATTCAGTTCACAGTTGCATAAGCACACTTATTTGCAAGTGTAACTACAGTCGTCCCTTCCGATTCCTGGGGGATCCGTTTTGGACCACCCACCCACCCAGCAAATCGGGAAAATTGCCAATATTGGTGCCTCATTTGTTTTAATGGCCGTGTACTCCTGTGTGCGGTGCTGCACACATGCCATTGTGTCCCTCAGTGCTTGCCATCCATGAAAGACCAAGGGACACGAACGGTGAGAGATGAGTGTATTATGGTTGCCTTTGTTTAAAGCCTCCAAAGATGGAGACTCCACCACCTTCCAAGGCAGCATATTCCACTGTTGAACAGCTCTTACTGCCAGGATGCTCTTCCTAATGTTTAGGGGGAATCTCTTTTCCTGTACTTTGAATCCATTGTTCTGGGTCCTAGTATCTTGAACAGCAGAGAATAAGCTTGCTCTATCTTCAATATGACATCCTTTCAAATTTTTTTTAAAATATGTTATTTTAAATATTCAACTCTAATGTAAACCATGATTGTAAAACTACACTCACACTGTTAAGTCATGGTTGTGTTATACCATCCATCTGCTCAATACCAGTATTGTGCAATTGAATGTGAATCTGTGAATGTGTTTGCTGTTTTCACTCTGCTGGGAAATGAAGTGGTACGTTGAAAGCACTGGTGTGGAGATAAGCACAAGTGCTCTTTGGCAGACAAAGCTAAAGACTTTGCAAAACTACAAATCCCTAAATTCGTTAGGATGGAGCTACATCACTTAAAGCAGTGTCAAATTGCAAGCTTTCCAGGATGGACCTGTTATTGCTGGGCTCCAACCAGGCTTGGCAGCTCATCCCTTCACAGGTTATCATGGTGGCAAGTATACTTGCCGCAATCCCCCTCCTCCTATCTGCTTCCTATTGCCAACCACTACAATGGCCTCCAACATTTCACAGATGAAAACTAGGATGTATATGGCCAAGGGACATCAGAGTGTGGTGAATGTGTCAAAAATTACTAATGAGGAAGAGCACACATGCTAATAGAAGCTGCAGCAGTTTGCTTGTGCCTGAGCCTATTGGGAAGGACCAAATTCTATCCTCTTTTCTCCTGCTGAATAAATTGAGTGCAACTACTTTTGCACTTTGAACTCAGTTTGCAGCAACTGAAGTAAGCAAAGGACAAAGGGGGGAAAGTGGGATGAGAGATGAAAAACTGGGACATTTTAAAAGCAGCTGAAAAGTGGGATGACAGAGGATTAATAAGGACAATCCCAAATTGGGATAGTTGGAGGGTATACACTGCATGGCTGTGCAGATCAGGAAAGGGGAATTGCTGTGAGTAGACCACCACCATGATGACCTGTGAAGGGATGAGGACAGGTGGGAATACAGTCCTCAGTTCTATTTAAGAGCTTGGCAGGGAGATGGGAAAGGGGCTGGAGGAGGATTCTTCTTGTCAGGGTGTTGGGAAGCTTGAGAAGCCCTCCTATCATTTCCCCCCATAAGCCTTTGATAGTCTTTCCATCCATAGACCTGATGCATGCAACTTCCAGATTTTGAAATCCTGCACATTTTGCTAGAGGGGCTCTTATAGATGCACCTTGAAGCCAAATCGCAGGCCTGGAGGGCATGCTGTAGGATGAGGCTGAACATTGCTCTGGAGACAGCTTTTCTTTCACTTCAGCCTTGTAACCCCAAGTTTCTCAAGGCACTGGGATGGATGACAACCAGACTGATGGGTTGTTCTCACAGCTATAAATCTGACTAACAAACTGTAAATTGCTTCAGCCTGTCTGCCTTCTCCCAGACTTGTGGTGAGTGAAAAGAAAGCCTCTTTCTTTTGAAAGTTAATGCCTGAGTTTCAAGTGGGAGAGAAATTCTATACATTTCCTCCTGAGGATTTACATGTCCCTCTTCACATTTCTGCTTTCTGCAGAAACTGGAGACAGGGCGAATGTGTGCAGTCTCCCAGTTCAGCATCAGTTCAGTGGTTTCCAGTCCATAAGCTTGGCTGTGCTGGGATCAAACTACAGTCGCCCCTCCATTCTCACGGACTTGAGGTCCACGGTTTTGAATATTCATGGAAGGGCAACCTCCGTTAAAATCAATGGGGCACACCACATTCAAGCGTGTGGGGCTTGAATATTGGCGAGTCTCTGTTTTCGTGTGTGTGGGGGGGGGGGGTCCAGAATGGATCCCCTGCAAAAATGGAGGGCCGACTGTATTTCTCTAACTCTATCCCATCCAGAGTGTCTCCTCAACTGTGGTCAAGCAAAATCTTTCACTTGCCCAGCACTGGCCTTGTAACACCTACATATTCTTTAGTACCTCTAGGTGACTTAGGGCTTTACTCCCCATTCGCACCACTTTTCAATGAAACCAGAATTATACCTGTTTGTATAATAGCCATTACAACATTTCTTTGTAATTGCATGACTAGGGATGCCACCATCATCACACTACCTTCCTGACTCCCCATGTCCTGGCCCTATGCTTAGAGCTCTGTTACTATGATTTAAGGAATGGAAATTTGGGTTTGTTAAATAGGAGAATCCCACCCCTTCATGATCCTAAATGCAGCCGCCATAAGCTCTCAAGCTTATGTCAGTAGTTTGGGAGTTGCACAAGGGATGATTCACTCATGCATGCCCTAGGAAGGCTAGGCAATCTAATCAAGGAATTGTACACCAATTTCCAGGTGTAATATTTGTTCCTGTCTCTCACTCCTGCAGATTACTTAAAGCAGGAATTTGCTCATTTCCACACTAATTCTCACATTGGAAGCCCCCTCCCAAGGCGATTACCTTATACAATTTGGACTATTGGACATGAGACCCCCCCCCCATCCTTTGCCCAGGTGGGATTCTCCTATAAAAGCCCCAAATTCCCAGTGTTCCTTGGACTAGTTTTGGTTCACAGGCAGGCATGTTGTTCCTTTGAACTCCGCTAGACCTGGTTCACTGAGTGCTCAAGAATGGCCAAGTCCCACATCCTAACTTCTATTCCAATCTAACACCTTTATTTCCTAGTTTCTTGTGTCTTTGTGTGGGAGAGTGTGCCTTTGCGTGAGTGTTTACTCCCTTAATAAAATATAATTCATAGAGGAATTCTGCCTCTGCGGTCCCTTGTCTCCTCACCTCTGTAAACAATTGGGACAGATCCCAGGCTGCTTGTAACTCAGCCCTATACTCAGCTAATATTAAAAATTCCCTAGACTTCCTGGTTACACTTCCTAGCTCACGTGAGACTTGGTGCCTTTAGGACAGCGGTTCTCAAACTGTGAGTCTCCAGATGTTTTAGACTACAACTCCCAGAAGCTCCACCCCGCTTGACCAACAGTCAAGAATTCTGAGAGCTGAAGTACAGTACACCTGGAGAACTAATGCATCTGAGGAAGTAGACTTAAGTCTAGGAAAGCTCGTGCTGCCAACCTCTTTATTTCAGTTAGTCTCAAAGGTGGTACAAGATCTCTCTACATACTGATTCTACATGCTAACATAGCTATATCTTTCAACTCTACCATTATGGAGAACTAAAATTTGGGAACCACTGCTTTAGGGTATTTAGGCTGGAACCACCATAACTCAAAGTAAACTTGATAGCAGTTCCCAACAACGGCTTCTCTGAGCCTCTCGTGATGCCTCCCTCCCTTCCGCTCCCACCCCCCAAATTAGCAGCGTCTTGCATCTCATTCTCACTCTTAGCAGCAGCCAGCAATGAATCATGAAAAGGCAGATCCCTGTTGCTTGCCACTGTAATCAAGCCAAAATACAATTCCCTGGGACAATGTAATAATGCGCATGCATGCAGCACCATCAACCTGCATGTGCTGCCAACTTTATAAGCCAGCAGAGAGATGACCCTTTTCTGAACACTTAACCAAGGAAGCTTGTAAATACTGAGCCAATTCCTAATCAAACCGGGGGAAGCCTGTCTTTTTTTTTTTTGCTAGAGATAACCCAGCCATTTTCTGCTAGAATTTATGCATGAATTTATCTCGCTAGAAATATTAGCCATGCCTCCTTCTCTACGTAACACAATCCCTTATACTGTTTAGAGCATTTAAACCAGATTGAAAAACAAAATATTTGTATCTAGTACTACAGATTAAGAAAGTGCTCGTTTTAGCAGCTATTAGAACACATTTAGTGTTCAGCTCAGGAGACCATAGAAGTTGCAGACCCTGATTTAGAAATACGGTACATACTGAAATCAAATTTGCAGACGACACCAAATTAGGAGGAGTAGCTAATACCCC
>CM034708.1:4265873-4276881 GCA_020142125.1 Phrynosoma platyrhinos
ACAGCAACAACTGCCATCCTCCATTATGAGCCATGGACAACCTGGCCTGTTCGCAATTGAAAAGTCAGATGCTTGCAACTGAAGCGTCAGAAGAGCTCTCCTTCCTTCTGAGCCTCCCAATCATGCCTTGTTTTTGTTAGGCAGATGCAATTTCTTTTTCCCCAAGTGCACCCTTGGGAATGTAGCATGACCCAGGCGTCGCCTAGGCAACCCCGAGATGGTCCATGTCCTCCTTCTTCCTCCATCAATCCCGGAGGACATGTTCTTTTGAAAGAGGGCCAAATGAGACAAGGCACCATTCAGGCAACTAGCAGCTGTGCAAATGGATTTTCAAAGGAAGCAGTGGGCTGAATCCAAATGTTGGTCACAGCCAGACCAAATGGACATCCATTGATGGAACTTATATAAAGGTTGACCTACCAAGTTTGCATAAATTCAACAAATCTACTCTGTTGTCGTCACTGTGTGCCTTTGAGTCATTTCTGACTTATGGCAGTCCTGTCCAAGGGATTTCTTGTTCAGAGGGGGTTTTACCATTGCCTTTAGGAAATTATCCCACCGCTGAAATAACCTGGCTTACCTCTTCCGAATTGGAGCCTAATTCGGGAGGCAGCTGGGTCTTATCACAAGGATTTTGCCACTCAAATTTTGCTGTTTGAGTCCTGCCCAGCTGCAGCCCAGGTCCCTGGCGCGCTTCGGTGGCCATTTTTTCAAGTCGGAAAGTTCCCGGTTTCGAAATAAGGCTGCCGAAGCACGCTGGGGACCCGGACTGCAGCCAGACTGGACTCACACGGCAGCCACGGCAGCAAAATCCTTGTGATAGGATCCGGCTGCCTCCTGAATTAGGTTTCAGTTTGGAAAAGGTAAGCCGGGTTATTTCAGCGGTGGGATAATCTCCTTTCTCTGAAGCTGAGAGAGTGGGACTCAGCCAAGGTTGCCACCACAAGGTGGGTTTCCATGGCTGAGTGAGGATTCAGAGCCTGGTCTTCCAGAGTCCTAGGGTGCATCTACGCTATAGAAATAATGCAGTTTTGGCACCACTTTGAGTGCCGTAGCTCCAACCTATGGAACTGGTGTAGAGTGACGGGTCCAAACAGGATCTTTGACATAGGGAGGGATACCTTTCATGCTTTGCCCCTTGCTGCTGTCATGATCCAGGTTGTGTCCACTCACCTCCTATTTGCACTGGACATTTTGGACTGAATCTTGATGTTAGTCCCAACTAGGGCAAACCCACAGAATCAATTGAATTTGCTTATACATTGACTCATCAGTCAACAACTAAGGTCTAAAACACACTACAGAAATAATCCAGTCTGAGACCGCTTTAACTGCCCTGGCTCAGTGCTAGGGAATCCTGGGAATTGTAGTTTATTGTGGTACCAGAGCCCTCTGACAGAGGAGGCTCGATGTCTCACAAAACTAAGCTCCCAGGATTCCCTAGCATTGAGCCAGGGCAGCTAAAGCAGTCTCAAACTGGATTATTCCTGCAGTGTGTTTTGGACCTGAGTCTAACCAACAGGATTCCAGTCATATAGTTGCACATTCTTGGTATCGGTAGGGATGTAATTCTTTGCTAATTTCATTATTAAAAGAAGAAAATGAACAATTTTAACAAATTTTCATCCCACTACACCAAAGTCTTTTTCAAAACTATTTGCAGTTTTGGACTTAGTCTGTGCCAAATTTTGTATGTGGCAAAATTTTGTGCAGAAAAACTTTCTATGCAGAAAACAGCTTTTCCAGGGTTGGTTTGTTTTTTGTTTCCCCCCCCCTTTTTTTTTTTTCCCCCTATTCTTTGCACATAAAATGCTATACTTGGGAACCTATTTTGTGTAAAAATTGTACCATTTTAGTGCAGAAAGTTAAAAAATTGCACAGAATATATTATTTCTAGACAGAAAATTGTGTTTTCTGCTCAGAAAATTCTGTTTTCTGCACACAATGGGAAAAAGCCCAAGTGCAAATTTGTTAAGATTCTCATCCATCCAAGTTTGTCATCAGGATTTCCTTACACTCAAGAAACATACTTTGCAACCCTTTTTTAAATATTTTTTTTCATTCCAATAACATCAGTGCCTTCACTTTACCAACCCCCTGGGTTTGTAGCCACAGCCCTTGAGCCTTCACCATTGTGGCAAAAAGCAAGCACATGGGCAGCAATACCTTCAGTTACACAATGATCATGTTTAGCAGAAGGGCAGTGTCTCACAAACACAATGTAGTTATGTCACTCCCTCCAGATGCCCTTATTTGACAAGGACATCCCAATAAATCCTCTGCCGTCCCACTTTTTCAGCTGCTTCTAAAATGTCCCAGTTTCTCTCTCCTCCTCCCACTTTCCCCCTTTGCACTCTGCTTACTTCAATTGCTGCAAACTGAGTTCAAAATTCATTTGCACTCATAGGAGCTTATCACATTCTTAAATAACTCACCTTACCTGATCCAGCCTAAAATTAAATTTGGGCGGCATCCAGACCCTATTGCAAGGGTTTTGCCTCCCGGGACCATCCCAGGGCCATCTGCACTCCAGGAGCCGTTGCAGTGGCCATTTTCTCAAGCCAGATACCTCCTGGCTTCAAAAAGAGCTGCATTGAGCAGCTCTAACAGCGGGGATAGCCCCGGACTGCATTTGAGCAGCGATTTCAGCAGCAAAACCTTTGCGATAGGGTCCAAACGCCACCCGAATTTAATTTTAAGCCAGATCAGTTAAGGCGAATTATTTAAGAATGCGACAAACTCCAGTAGGAGGAGGGCTTAATCTTGCCCTTCCCAGTCGGCTCAGGCAAAAGTAAACTGCTGCAGCTTCTCCTCAATGGTGCGTTCTTTTTCACTGACAACTTTTCACCCTCTTGAGCACACTCTGATGATGCTTGGCCTCGCATGCCCCACTTCGTAACTGTGAAATACCAAAGGGTTTGTAGATCTACACTGTGGAAGCACTCACCAATGCCAATGATGTGTCAAGAAAGGAGCTGACAGCACAGTGGAGCCGCCTTTGTGTGCATTGACAGCCTGGTTTGGCAGACATCTTTATTTTGTTTTCTTTCCCTTCCTCCTCTTTGCTTGCTTTGCTTTCTAATCTTCTTAGTGGCCCCCTCCATCCCTCTCACCCTGGATATCCCAGGCTTTGGGGAAAGTTTTTCCTTCCCCTCTGGGAGGCAGAATAAATACACTGGGGCTCTTGTGGCGGGCATGTATTTCCGTCCTTTTATTAATAATGTTGGGAGAGAGGACACAATGTTTTTGCTTGCAACTGAAACCTTACCAAGAAGCGAAAGGATAAAAACGGAGAGGGAGGCACAGGGATACCGTTTGCTAATGCTCTCTTTGCAAGGAGACGGTCTCTATTTCAGCATGAGAGGGAAGTATAGCAAGATAAAGACCTGGAGACCCATCCATAGGCTGCGCACAAGATCATTGTGGAGACAAAGCATGACTTTACACTCATGGAGATACACAATGCCACCTCATTAGTGAATTGCACATCTCCTGTGTGTCTATGTGTCTTCAAGTTGCCTGTTGACTCGCGTGGGTATTACGCCTTCAAGTCGTTTCCAACTTATGGCATCCCTAAGGCAAAACTATCCTGGGGGTTTCTTGGCAAGATGTATTCAGAGGAGGTTTGCCATTGCCTTCCCCTAAGGCTGAGAGAGTGTGACTTGCCCAAGTGGTTTCATGGCAGAGTGGGGAATCAAGCCCTGGTCTCCAGAGTCATAGCCCAATGCTCAAATCACTATGCAACACTGGCTCTCTATGCCAGCCCCTTAAATATCAGAGGGTTTTCGTACGTAAGGAATACTCAAGGGTGGTTTTGCCAGTTCCTCTTCTGAAATATTTCCTCCAGCACCTGGAATTCATTCCCTCCAACATTTCTTAGATATAAACCAGGATATGGGTAGCCAAGGAACATCAAAGTGTGGTCATGATGGCAAAAGGTATTAATGATGGAGAGCACACAAGCTAGGAGACTGTAGCAGTTTGCTTTTGCCTGGACCTTCTGGGAAGGACAAAATCCCACCCCTTCCTCTCTCCCCTCCTGCTGAGTTAAATTGCATGCAAACTCCTTTTGCTCTGTTTGCACCAAGTGAAGTAAGCTGAGGACAAAGGAGGAAAGTCAGAGAAAAAGAGGGAAACTGGGACATTTTAAAAATCAGCTGGAAAAGTAGGATGACCGAGGATTAATTGGGACTGTCCCTGACAAATTGGGACAGTTAGAGAGTATGACATCTGCATGTGTAATGTCTTATTCATCCCTGTGCCATGCGTATCCAAAGTCAGAGGAGTGCATCCATGTTCAATATGTAATGTTCATCCATGCGCAATAGTATCACATGCACAGCTCTGCTCCCACAGCCTTGAAGTGAATACATCCATTTTGTGTTAGATAAACACACATTCAGTTGAAGGCTGCAGAAATGGAGTTGTGCCATTGCACATGGTTATGCTAACAATGCACACGACCTCGGTTGTGCATTCAGTTGCATATTTGGTGCCTTGACTCATTTGTGAAAGTTGTTATTTGGCACAAGCATTGTGTAGCATACTTGATGCACAACTCCAGACGTGGAGATTTCCTCTACACAACCCTGTTCTCTGCCTCATTCTCTGCTTTCAATGACCTTCGAAAGAGGGGTGCTCATCAGATGGTATGATGGATTATTCTATTTACCCCAACATGTGTTAAGGTAGCCCTACTATGTTTGGGGCCCATCTTGTTTATTCTGCTAAACGGGGGACCCAGACATTTCTCCTACTCTGTCAGTCCCACTCATTGTATCATTTGCCTTTTCTAGGTGCAGCCAATACATGACAGGGGCTGGGTATGCGTACATGTGCCTTCAATTCCCATATCGACTTGTGACGACCCCAGTTCCTTCCTCTGAAATAGAGCCCACAGCACCTGGTATTCATTGGTGGTCTCCCATCCAAGTACTAACCCGAATTGATCTTGCTTCACTTCCTCGATCAGAGAGGATCTGTTGCCTTTGCAGTATATGTGTGCATTTGCTTGCAAGTCACTTGTTGACTTATGGCAACCCCGTGAATGTCATAGTTTTCTTAGGCTAGGAATCCTCAGAGGTGGTTTTACCAGTTCCTTCCTCTGAAATATCACCTCCAGCACCTAATATTCATCTGTGGTCTCCCATCCGAGTACTAGCCAGGACTGATCTTGCTTATCTTCCAAGACAGGATCTGGTACCTTCAGGGTATATATGAGAGTATTAGCCCCCTTTCTTCCTAGTGTGGATATGTGTGTGTTTCTGTGTGCCTTCAAATCGCCTGTTGACTTATGGTGACCCCCTGAATTTCACAGGGTTTTCTTAGGCAAGGAATACTCCGATGTCATTTTGCTAGTTCCTTCCTCTGAAATTATTTTCACAGTTTCAGCCACCATCTTTATTCTCTTTGTGGGTTAATGCTCCCCATACACACACACACACACACACACACACACACACACAAAAACTCTCACTTTCTATAAGATTCAGTTTCCACCGATGTTTTGTACAGGTATTTGTCACCTTCATGGCGAAAAGTTTTTTATCGCTATTCTTAAAAACATAAGCTAGTATAATAAAACAGAGGTGAAAGGCAAGGGATTGCTAGATTTTCAGATGTATCACCAAGTACCTTTACATTTGTCATTATATGTAAGCATTATAAAAATGTTCACCTTGTAGTGACATTTCCCTGTAAGACACAACTGTGTGAACTCACCTTTTCTGTGTTCTCAGCTCTGCTCTCTGGATGTCATCCTGATGTATGATCCGTTTGCAATTCTTTATTTGACTTTTTTTCTTTTTTTATATAAGATAAACGGAAAGTCTTCCGTCCATCTGCTGGCTACTTTCAAGTTGTTTTATGTTGAATGCTGCATAAGCTTTGCACAAAGAGATATATCTGTCTATATTCATTCAGGCTTTCTATTTTAATCTATAATTTAATAACAAAAGAAAAGGAGAGAGAAATATTTCCATCTAATAAATTCTGGGAATGTTGTCCAAGCTACATTTTTTTGCTTCTTTTGTAATTCTTTTATTCAGAGAAACAAGCAGCTTAAAATATGCACATAATCAATCTCGTCTCCTTTCTGTTTCTCTGGCTTCCTTTAGTTCTTCTTTCCAAGATGTGGAGGGTTTTTTTTTTTAATTTACATACACTTAATGCAAAAACAGCTTACCTTTCTTTCAAAGAGGGGAGAAAATGGTCTAGGGCTTGAACATCAAGTGGAAACACACATACAACCGATTTAACTGGACTGCGTCCAAAGTAATTGCTTTTTTGTTGGTGGTTTTAGCAAAGGTTCCTCAGTTGTGTACCAACAAGGCTATTCCAATTAGTAGTAGTTCACTGCTCACTTGTGCACCACTTGCGCTTCTATGTGCTGCTGTTGTTGTTAGTTGCCTTCACATCTGCTTCGACCTATGGCAACCCAATAAATGTGATCTCCAGGAGCATTGGTCACCAACAGTCCAATTCAGGTCTTGTAAATTCAAGGTAGCAATGGCTTCCTTGGTGGAGTCAATCCACCTTTAATGTGGTCTTCCTCTTTTCCTACCACCTACTATTTCCCCCAGCATTATCATCTTTTCTAAGGGGTTATGTCATCTCATAGAGTTGGACATCCAACTCCATTCTGCCATGCTGGAATACACAATCAAAACACTCAGATGGCCACCTACCCTCTGTTTAAAAACTTCCAAAGAAGGAGACTCTACCACCCTCCACTGTCAAATAGCTCTTACCTTCAGGAAGTTCTTCTGCAGTTTGAATTCATTCTGAGCCCTAATCAATAGAGCTGCAGAAAACAAACTTGCCCCATCTTCAGTAAGTCATCCTTTCAAATGATGTGTTCAGTAAGACATCCTTCCATGATGGGTCCAAAGTACAATAGCCTCAATGTAGTCGTTCTGACTGCTAGGGAAAGTTAGGTTTGATTTGCTCTTGGGCCCATTTATTGGCAGTCCATGGTGTTCATGATATCACTCATGGCTAGGGTTGTTGCTGTTATTAATAATAATAATAATAATAATAATAATAATAATAATAATAATAAATTTATTTCTAGCCCACCTCTCTGCTAGGCAACCGGGGTGGGGTGCAACATATTAAAACAGGCAACAGTTAAAAAACATTCCCTCAACCCTCTCCCCACCCCTTAAAACTGAATTAAACAGCAAAGATTAAAATACAATAGTACAATAAAATATAAAAATAGAATTAGTTGTAATGTGGGTTTTCACTTATGCAACCCTATGGATGGGAGACCTCCAAGAGCTCCAGTCATCAAGAGCCCTGCTCAGGTCTTGCAAACTCAGAGCAGCTGTGGCTTCCTCGATGAAGTCAATCCAGCCGTGGTATGGTCTTCCTCGTTTCCTTCTGCCTTCAATTTTACCTTGCATTGTCATCTTTTCCAATGAGTTCTGTCATCTCATGATAGGTCCAATGTACAATAGCCTCCATTTAATCATCTTGGCTTCTAGTGAGAGTTAAGGCTTGATTTATTCTTAGACCCATCTGTTTCCCTTTGTGGCTGTCCATGGTATCTGTGGGACTCTTTCCTAGTGTCACATTTCAGATAAGTTGATTCTCTTCTTGTCCAGCTTTCACAACCACACATAGAAATCAGCAATACTATGGCATGGATGATCCTAACAAATACCTTTGTTGTTGCTGCTCCTGCTGCTGTGGTGTGCCTTCAAATTGTTTCTGACCTATGGTGACCCTAAGGCGAACTTATCGTGGAGTGTTCTTGGCAAGGTTTGTTCAGAGGAGGTTTTCCATTGACTCCCCCTGAGGCTGAGAGAGTGTGACTTGCCCAAGGCCACTCAATGGGTTTACATGGCCAAGATGGAAATTGAACCCTGGGCTCCAGAGTCATGGTCCTACACTCAAACCATTATGCCACATTCTAGCTGGCCCTTTTCCACCATTCAGGCAAGGACCCTTCAATTCAGACAGGTTTTCAAGGAGGATCTTGTCGACAGGTGTCTTGTTGCTGTGTGCCTCCAAATCAAGTTTGACTTATGGAGACCCTAAAGCAAACTCATCATGGGATTTTCTTAGCATGATTTGTTCAAAGGAGATCAGGGTTCGATTCCCTGCTTGGTCCCCTTGGGCAAGTCACATGCTCTCAGACTTAGGATGGCAATGGAAAACCATTCTAAACTAATCTTGCCAAGAAAACCCAGTACTAGGTTTATCTTAGGGTAACTATGGGGGGGGGGGGTTGCACACTGCCAGAAATAGTGCAAATTGAGTCCACTTTTAGGGTTAGGGTTAGTGGTAGAGAATCATGGGAATTGTTTTTTTCCTGAGACATTGAGCCTTCTCTGTCAGAGAGCTCTGGTGCCACAAGTTCCCATGATTCCCTAACCCTAACCCTAACCCTAAAAGTGAACTCAATTTACACTATTTCTGGCAGTTTGCCACCCCCCTATAAGTCTGAAATGACTTGAAGGCATACAACAACAACCCATACCATAAGATCCCTGGGAGGCCTGCAATAAAATCAGTTGAACAATTTAACAATTGGACAATAAATTTTAAGCAATAAAAATAATATAAACGGTATAAAAACTTATTAAACAACTACTTCCTTTAAAGAGCTGAAGCTAAAACAATACCATGTACCTATATGCACTAGGCATTAAAGGCTTTTATGAAAAGCTAAATTTTTATCTCGAGGCAGCATCAGTACCAATCATCTTCCAAGAGGAGAACATTTCACAACAAAGTATGCCATAGCTGAGAAGGCTGCTCCAATGTCCTCTCATAGTGTATTTCTGCCACTGGTGGGACACAGAGTAAGACCCCTCCATCAGATCTCAGCTCTTGGGCAGGTATATATGGAGACAGGCACTCTAGCAAAATATCAAGGTCTTGGACTGTTTGGTCTTTCTCGGCATCTTGAATTCAAACCAGAAACATATTGGCAGTTTCTTGGATTACATGTCATAGTCCAGAAAGTAACTTCCTCAAGCTCTGGCAGTATCTACTTCATCGTTTTTTGTGGGTTTTTCGGGCTGTGTGGCCATGTTCTAGAAGAGTTTCTTTCTGACGTTTCGCCAGCATCTGTGGCTGGCATCTTCAGAGAAACTTCATTCTCTTCATTCTGTGAAGATGCCAGGCACAGATGCCGGTGAAACGTCAGAAAGAAACTCTTCTAGAACATGGCCACATAGCCCGAAAAACCCACAAAAAAACTATGGATGCCGGCCATGAAAGCCTACGACTTCACAGTATCTACTTCATTTGTCAGCAGATACAGGTGGATCAATTCAACCAAGGAAGCCAAATCTGCCCTGAGTTTGCAAGACCTGTGCAGGGCAACTGATGAACAGGGTTCCTCGGAAGTCCCTCATTCATAGGGTTGTCATAAGTCCAGGTTGATTTGGTGGCAAATCACAGCAACAGCAACAACTCTCCAAAATGTCTGGGAGAGCAAGTGTGGCTGCCTGGATGTCCATTAAACAGAGATCCTAAAGCGCTGAACCTGGTAGGCTCTCATGCATGCAAAACCTCGTTTCTCTCCCTGAGATGCTGCCCTTGCCCATGTACAGTGAGGAGAATGTGTACCTCTTCTCCAGATACGGGTACAGATATATTACTGCCATATGGATGAGATACAGCAAGGAAATGGGGGTCTCCCCAAGTCAGTTATCATGGGGGAAACAGGATTAACTCCCAGTGCAAATGCATCTGTATGAACCCCAAGTCCCCACAATCTAAAGTGCCACTTCCCACTTTAGTGGCATCACTAGGGTTGGCATCACCTGGTTTGGTAATTCATGGTGTCACCTTCCCCCCCCCCCCCATTGACCTCCTCTCAGACTACATCATACTGAATTTTTAGTAATATTTTTTGTACTAGTGTTACTGATAAATCCTAATTTCTGTATCTCACTGAATGTAATGTCAGTAGTCATGATGTAAACAACTAACAGAGCCAGCACTATAGAGCCAGCATGGCATAGTGGTTTGAGTGTTGGACTGCAACGCTGGAGGTCAGGGTTCAATTCCCAGCTCTGAGGGAAGTCACACTCTCTCAGCCTCAGAGGGAGGCAAAGTCAAACCCCCTCTGAGAAAATCTTGCCAAGAAAACCCCATGAGAGGATTGCCTTAGGGTCACAATGAGTTGGAAATAAAAATTATGCCTATATCATCCACAACTTAAATGTGTTTACCTGCAGAGTTTCATGTGGTTCAAGTGAAAATTTGGTAAGATGTAATGTTTTTAAAGAAAATTTACAAAGGATAATTTTGTCAGCCCATATCTGCCAAAAGGCAGATGTTTGGGGAGCAGTGGCATCACCCCCTTCGAGCGTCACTGGTGTGGTCCGTATTCCTCGCATCCCCCTGGTGACACCACTGCTTCCCTGTGCACACAGTGGTTGCTAGAAACAACCTTCTTCCTCAATTCCAGAAGCACAGATACCTTCCATTAACACACACACACACACCGGCTTGTCACAATGATGGACATTTTACAAGTCGCAAATGACAAGAGCACGGCACAATCAAAACACTTTCTCTCGCATCCGCCTTGAAATTCTCCAAGAGGTCTTTCAGCGTTGTTCTCATTTCCCCCGGCTGCCTCTTCCTTTTCTTTACTTTCTTTTTTTGACACTCAACACAAGCTAAGTATCTCTGTTACTGAAACACAGGATCTTTGGGGACTAATGTGTGCGTATTTGGTGGGGAACAATCAGATGCAGATTTCTCATCTCCTAGAGCTGGGGTTTCAGGCATCATCTCAGAAAAGGAAATCTGCTGCTAATCTCAGAGAGCAACAGTGAAACTTTAGCTGGGCCTCCAGCTGGGATGTGCATATTCCCAAGGTTCGGGAGAAATTTTGCTTTGACAGAGAAGGGGCCCTTTCCCTTTTCTTTGGCTAAGGTACATCATGAAACACCAAAATCAGAATCATCCAGGCCATCTTGTTCCTGATTTCTGTGGATGGCTGTGAAACAATTTCTATGTATTGTTTCTGATTTCTATGTAT
>CM034708.1:4289620-4307015 GCA_020142125.1 Phrynosoma platyrhinos
GGAGCAAGCTTGTTTTCTGCTGCTCCAAAGACTAGGACACAGAGCAATAGATTCAGGCTACACACAAAGCGATGCCACCTAAACATTAGGAAGAACTTCCTGATGGCAAGAGCTGTTTGACAGTAGAAGATGCTGTCTTGGAGGGTTATGGAGTATCCTTCTTTGGAGGTTTTTAAACAGAGGCTGGACGGCCATCTGTTGGTGATGCCTTGATTGTGAGTTCCTGCATGGCAAGGGGTTGGACTGGATGACCATTGGAATCTCTTCCAACTCTATGATTCTGTGAGCAACAATCCAAAGAAAAGAGGCAGTCAAAGTAGCCATGGGAATATGAACACAATAGATGTTAGAGTTCTAGGTGTGAATAGTTTTCAGTGTCTCCCTCTCTGCAGTGCAAGAAATTTGGCTATTAAAGGAACATTTCAGGGGTGGGTAATTCTTATTTGTGGAGCCAAAGCCCTCATTTTGCCCTCTCCAAGTTATAGAACGGACCCTTAGTATCTGCTGAGGTTTGATTCCAGGACCCCTCGTGGAGACCAAAACACTTGGATGCTCAAATCCCATTAAATACAATGGCATAGTAAAATGGTGTCCCTTATATAAAATGGGGAAAAAAATAAGCTTTCCTTTTTGGAATGTGTATTGTTACAAATATTTTCAAGCCATGGATAAAAAATATAAATATTCGTAGATAGTATCCTGCTTGTAGCAGTAGGATCCTATGAGATATCATTACAGATCTCACAGAATTTGGCTTCTATTTTCCCGTATCCAATTCTCCCTCTGTTCGAGTGTCCTCTTTGCAACACAACCTCAACTCCAAAGGAAGTTTCTCACTCTTCCCTTCACCTGCCCCCCACACTCCTTTTTCCCCCCACTGGGATAAAAGATTCTCCTACATAATAATTTACTGAAAATGGAAATTGTGCGCATTTCCCCCTTAGGGTGTGCATGGATGAGCATCTGTGAGCTCAGCTGGCGGCTTTGATTTTATTAGCCATTCGGTCTTGACGTTCAATGGAAAAATGCAGGAGGGACAAGAAATCAAAAGCCCCCAGACAGAGGAGTGTGAAGAGAAGGAGGAGGAGGAGGAAGAAGAAGAAGAAGAAGGAGGAGGAGGAGGAGGAAAAAAAGGGAATGGGGAGGGGGGAACCCTAATATCTCTGGCAGCAAAAGATCGGATTTTTAAAAAAATCAAAACTCCATCCACCTGCTTTGGAAAAGAAACAGGATCTTTATTAAAGGCAGATGAGAGAGATGGAGCATCGGCAGCGGCAAGCTGGAACAGTCCAGAGAGATAAGTCTCGAGCGTTCGACTACGCTGGGAGCTGGAGGTTTTGTCATTACAAGAAAGGAAGACGTGGCAAGGAGATGAGGAAATTAAACTTTACAGGGCAGTGACAACAAGTGGAAGGGAGAAAGGCAATTGACAATTCCACCGGCGGAAGGAGCCTCTGAATAGCAAAAGAACTCCTAATTGGCTCTCCCAGGCCCTTCTTTCCTTGGAAATGCTTTTTCTTTTTCCTTTATGTATTTCTTATACACACACACACCCAAATCTTCCCCCTTCCCTCATCCTATTTTCCAGGCCTTTTATATCAAGGGCTGGGCATCTCCTGCCATTTCCCCTTGGAGCTCAGTAAAGTTGCAGGGAAGGGCACAAGAAAGAGCCTAACTATGGGAAGGGGCAAAATGAGGACACTTCCCCTCCAAATAAGAAGTTTAACTCCACCAGTGTTGCTTTTCTTGCTGTCATTGCAGTCGCTTGAAGCTTCACTTGAGAATTTAGAAATGCAGATGTTGGTGACTGCAAGATCCAGTAGCCTTATAGTCAGTAAAGCCAGTGCTGAGGAAGCTGGGAGCTGCAATCCAACATATGGGGGATGTAATTTTTTCAAAAACTCCTGATCTAAGAGAACCCACCCTCCTAACTTGCACTCCTCACTTTCACTGCCAGGGGTGTCATACGGGGGGGGGGGGGGGGGGGGGGGGGGGGGGGGGGGGGGATGAGGTTATTGCATCCCCTCCATGAAAATTTCCTTCAGTTCCCAATAGCATTTACATTTCTATACACTTCATATTGAACTCAGCACTCTCTAAGTGGTTTACAATCTGTAAGCCAAGTTTCCCCAACAAGCTGGGGACTCATTTTACTGACCTATAAAAAGATGGAAGGCTGAGTCAACCTTGGAGCCCTGTCTGGGATCGAACTCACAACCTTGTGGCTGCAGTGTCAGCATTTAACCACTGCACCACCTCAAGTTCCTGCATTTGTAGAATGGCAGAGAGGGTACGGTTGAAAACCATTCACACCTATTTTCTTCTCTGAGCTAAATATACCCAGCTCTCTCAGCTGTTCCTCATGGTGGTTTCCAGACCTTTCACCATTTTGGTCACCCTCCTCTGGACTTGTTCCAGCTTGTCATGATCCCTCTTGAATTGTACTGCCCAGATGGCTGCCATGTCACCTCTCAGTCTTTTCTTCTCCATGGTAAACATGTCCAGCTCCCTCACTTGTTCCTCATAAGGCTGGGCTTCCATGCCATTTGGTTGCCTTTCTCTGGGTACTTTCCAGCTTATCAAAAGCCTTCTCAAATTGCGGTGCCCAGAACTGGACACAGGATTCCAGGTGAGGTTTGACCCAAGTAGAATAGAGCAGCACCAGTGGCATTCCTAGGGTAACTCATGGTGCCACCCCTCCCATTGACTTCCTCTCATACCATCCCATACAGAATCCTTACTAATGTGTTTTGTACTAATGTAGAGAGATCTTGTAGCACCTTTGAGACTAATGGCCTTTGCAGACTGCCAGAAATAGTGCAAATTGAGTCCACTTTAAGGGTTAGGGTTAGTGCTAGGGGATCATGGGAATTGGGGTTTTTTTCTGAGACATTGAGCCTTCTCTGTCAGAGAACTCTGGTGCCACAATAAAATACAGTTCCCATGATTCCCTAACCCTTAAAGTGGACTCAATTTGCACTATTTCTAGCATTCTGCAAAGGCCCTAACTAAAGAAAGAAGTTGGCAACATAGGGCCTCGGCAGACGACTAATTGGGTTGTCTTGGAGGCCCCGAAGAGGAGGGGCAGCCGCACGAGCGGCGCCCCTTCCTCTTCCTGAGGTCGCCCTGGAAGCTGCTGGCCCTCCGCACGGCCGGCGCTTCCAAGGCAACCTCCCTCCGCAGCGACCAGACGCGCTGCGGAGGATAAGTCAGGGAAAGTGCGCCCTACGCTTTTAGGGTGCACTTTCCCTGACTTATGAAAGGAGCGCCAATTTGGCGCTCCTTTCAGGGACGCTGTCGGAGTGCCGCGGTGGGGCTGCCATGGCCCCGCGGCGCTTCGGACCAGGGCGTCCTGGACGCCCTGGTCTGCATCCCCCCATAAGCTTTTATAGACTCAAGTCTACTTTCTCAGATGCATTTGGTGGTGCTACAAGATCTCTACATACTGACTCTACAGACCAACATGGTTATATCCTTGAATTCTACTGTTTTGTACTAATGTTACTCATAAATTGTAATTCTTGAATGTAATGGTAATAGTTGTAACCTAAACAACTACCAAAATTAAAATTATACCTTTAAATTAGAGTATCATATGCACACCCTAAATATATTTATATATACATAGTTTCATGTGGTTAAAGTGAAAAATTGGATAAAATGTGATGTTTTTAAAGAAAATTTTAAAAGAATAGTTTTAAAAAACATTTTTAAAAAATTAATTTTTGTTAAAAAAAAATAAAAAATTTAAATCTTAAAGTTTAAATTTAAAAGAATCCTGGGGGTTCTCCTTTCTCCTCCCACTGAACCTCATTCCACTCCCACCATCTCTTCAGTGTTTTAAAGGGACAAAGGAGAATGCCACAGACCATTTCTTCCAAAAGGCAGATGTTTGGGGAGCAGTGGTGTCACTCCACCTTTTGGTGTCACCTGGTGTGGTCCGCACCCCCTGCACCCAACTAGTGATGCCACTGAGTGGCACTACTACTTCCCTTGTTCTGGACACTCTACTTTATAGTTTTTTGTCAGTTTTTCAGGCTGTGTGGCCATGTTCTAGAAGAGTTTCTTTCTGACATTTCGCCAGCATCTGTGACTGGCATCTTCAGAGAATACTAGAATGGAAGAGAGTGGGTCTATATATACCAGGGGTAGGCAACCTTTTTGAGCCGGGGGCGGGTTGCTGTCCCTCGGACAATTGGGGGGGGGGGCGAAGCACCAGAAATGAATGAATAAATAAATAAATAAATATAAAAATAAATAATAAATAAAAATTTTAAAAATGCATGCACACTCTCTCAGCCCCAGAAAAGCCATGGCAACACCCCTGTGGAGATTTTGCCAAGAAAGAAAATCCCAATAATAAGTAATAACAATAATCAATATCATCATGGCAGTGGCAGCAGGGGGGGCAGTGGCTGCAGTACTGGCCTGGAGCTGGTCCAAAGGCCTCGTGGGGCCTCATCCGGCCCCTAGGCCTTAGGTTGCCTACCCCTGATATATACGGTGAGACCCTGGGTAGAAAAGGGTGATTCCCATGCAAACTGTGTATTGTTCTGTTGTTGAGTGGGTATTGTTCTGTTGTTGTTGGCATGGCTTCAGGGTGGGAGGATATGCAAACAAGGATATTGTCTGTTGGGAAAGCCCCTGACCCTGGTTGGTTTCCCATTTGCATTTGCTGAGTGCTGATTTTCCTATTTTGTAGGACTGCTAGCCAAACCTTGTTTACTTTAAGGGTTTCTTCTTTCCTGTTGAAGTTGTCCAAGCGTTTGTGGATTTCGATGGCTTCCCTGTGCATTCTGACCTGGTAGTTGTTGGCATGGTCCAGTATTTCAGTGTTTTCAAACAGCATTTTATGCCCAGGATGGTTTATCATGTGTTCTGCTACTGCTGATTTTTCTGGCTGGCCCAGTCTGCAGTGTCTCTCATGTTCCTTGATTCATGTTTGGACACTGCATTTGGTGGTCCCTATGTAGACTTGTCTGAAGCTGCATAGTATGTAGTAAACTCCTGCGGCTGTTAGAGGGTCTCTCCTGCCCTTCACTGTGTGCAGCATTTGTTGAATTTTCTTGGTTGGTTTGTAAACCATTTGGAGGTTGTGTTTCCTCACCACTTTCCCTATTCTCTCCGTGATTCCTTTGATATATAGTAAAAATACCTTCCCTTTGGGTGGTTGCTCCTCTTCACTCCTTTGGCAGCCCTCCTGAAATGTCAGAAAGAAACTCTTCTAGAACATGCCACATAGCCCAAAAAAAACACAAAAAACTATGGATGCTGGCCATGAAAGCCTACAACTTCACATTGGAAAGACTCTATCTTTTCTTCTCTTGATCCCACCACTCTCACAGGCATGTCTGGTCAAGACTTAAGAGAGGGTCTTCTCCATGGCTACTCCAAGCCTCTGGAACACTGTTTGCATCTTGCAAACAATAATCTTTTTTTTTTTTTCTTCAGACAGGCTTTTGGGCACCTAGGCAGTTGCTGAGATGGGGCCTTGTTAACAGCTGGGTGCTATCCTTTTCTTCATGCTGTGTATTATTGTGGGGGGTTTTATTACTTTAAACAGTGCCTTTAGTTAGCTTGTATTTTAATTATATTCTTCTTTAATATCACCGTGAGCTGCCTGGAGCTCATCTGGGGGAGAAAGATGGGATGCAAGTCCAATAAATAAGTAAAAACAAGATTTTTTCCTCCCTCTGTGTGCACACATGTGTTACATCCTTAGTATAGCTTCTCAACTTTCCCCATGACTGACAGAAACCAAATAAATTCTGCAAAACTGTTTTTTAAAATCTACATAAGTAATGCAACACTGGCAAAACTGTGTAAGGCTGCTTCAGGTTCATGATTTCTATACAAGTATAGAGTCATCAGAATTTCAGCTATCTTTGCAATATTATTATTATTTTAAAAAATACAAAGTAACAAACTGCCCTGTTCATCATAACCTTCATTTGAAAGCTGGACAATATGTCAGGCAAGCCCAAATGAAAACCAAGAACATGAAATGACGTACCCTGGAAGCTGATCAACACAGCTCTTGTTGTTGTTGTCGTATGCCTTGAAATCATTTCCAATTTATGGAGAACCTACCATAGGGTTTTCTTCAGAGGCGGTTTGCCATTGCCATCCTGAAAGAGTGTGATTTGATTTTATGGCTCAGCAGGGATTTGAACTCTGGTTTCCCTGTATCCTAGTTCAATGCTCAAACTATACAGATAGTGAAACATGGGTTGCCATGAGCTGGTAGCATGTGATAGTAGCTGGTGGCTACTGGAAGCCACTGGATTTCCATTTCCAAAGACAAAGAGAGGTATCCATCTTCTGAGCCAGAAAGAGAAAGATCTGACCTCATGGAAACCACTGACAAAAGATATGTTTAAAATAGGAGAAACAAAAGACCAAGGATGATGGATGGACCAGAGGAGGATTTGGATTCCTAGACATGCTCTGAACATCAGGGGTTAGTGACCCCCTGTCTTATTGAAGCTGCTGCTCCAGAGACTAGAACATGGAGCAATGGATTCAAATAGAGTTAGACTGGATGACCCTTGGCATCTCTTCCAGCTTTTAAGATTCTATGACATATATAATTTCCCTCCTATCCTTTCCAGCAGGTAGGGAGTCAGAATCAAAAAGAGGACAGAGCGAAACCATTGCCATCAGGTATATGGTCCAACACACTCGCAGCAAAAGGAAGAAGGGATGGGAAGGGAGGAGGGAGATGTTACCCAAAGAACAAGTGGGATGACTGAGGAGTCCCCACCAATGGTCAGTGATACTTCAAATGTTTGGAAAATTAGTTTCTGCAAGAGGCTTGGGTAAGCTTTGGACCATTTGCACCTGTTTATACCAGTACTAACTGAGGAGGACTTCAGGTCTGGAGTAAATTAAAAAAAGTTTTATTTAGAAAAATGCAGAGTGCAGTCACACACACAAGATAGCAATTCAAACAGAGACAGCATCCAGAGCTAACTGAAATGGAAATATGGAAATGGGATAGTTTTAAGAGGTGGAAGGGAGTTATAATTACTTGTCCGATGAGTAGATCATAGAAAGCTGGAGCGGAGTGGTTCAGGCTTGGAGGTCTGAAAGTGACACAGAACATATGCAGAGGTGTATGCTGGCTATGTGTGCAGAGGATAGGTTTTGGAACCATATTTATACCTAAAAACTAGCCCCAAGCAATGGGCTATCTAGTCAGGTAACAAGGACTGGATGTCTTTTCCCAGGAATTTACAATGGGATTCTTGACTGGTTGATGGCTTTAATTTTAGTGTGACAAAAACAGTGATTGGATCAGGATATCTTTGAGATGAATGGATAGGGAATTTTGGCTAGGGAGAGGCAGCGAAACTGGCTTATTGCTTTGGGTGCAAGGAGATCCTGTGTCTCCAGTTGTGAGAGGAAATGCAGATTACTTGGGGGAAGGAAGGAGCAATTATTATATCCATTAATAATTCCTTGTCTTATTACCTGCAAATGCACATGCCTTAGGAAATGTTCCTCTTTTCCTAGGAATCTGACCCAGTTTTCCTGAAAGGTCATTGATCTCTCAAAAACATGCTATCTCCAGATATATGAAAATATGAGGACCCCAAAATATAGCATGGGGTATGCAGAGGTGCTAACATGGTGAAGTACCATTGGCACCAGGTTTAATGTCATGGTGCTTACAATAACCAGCTCAAATGGAAACAGATCAGGTAGATCAGGTAGCCAGCTGGAATGGCTGCTGCTAAGTACCTGTGGAGGTAGACCCAAGAGCAGATGGTTTAGCTGGAGTTCCTACCAAGAAAGCAAATAGGATCAAGGTAGAGTAGAATAGGGCAGGGTACTCTTCCAACGTTCTTCCTTGCCCCTGAGTGCCAACCATCCGATCAGTGGGCTTCCAAACTTTTCCCCAAACTGGTTTTGCTTAGCTATTGCCATGTTCTGTTGAACCAATTTCTATTAAAAAAAAAAAAAAACCTTGGGGCTTGATGGTCAATGGGAAATGGCACTGGGCTGGCATCCACATCAGATAAAGCATCTTTCAGCCCAGGGTTTGGGGAAGTGACTCATTTCAAATGCACCTCCCAGGCTGCATCTGCACTGCAGAATTAATGCAGTTTGATACCGCTTGAACTGCCATGGCTCAATGGCATGGAATGCTGGGATTTGTAGTTCTGTAAGCTCTTTAGCCTTCTCTGCCAGAGAGCTCTGGTGCCACAACAAACCAGAAATCCCAGGATCCCATAGGACAGAGCTATGACAGTCAACGCAGTGTCAAACTGCATTAATTCTCCAGTGTGGCAGCAGTCCCAAATTCCCTTACCGTTGTCCATGCGGGCTGGCATGTCTGGGTCTTGAAGTCTAAAAACATCTGGAAGACCAAAGGGTGACTCAACCTGGTCTATGTTAGGGATGTAATTCTTCACCTATATTGTCATTTCTCACAAGGATGAATGATGTCCATAGATTTCTGTCTACTGTGGGAGAAAGCAAAGACTCCTGTGAAATATTTTCCAAAACTCTCCCTAGAAGCCCAAAGGACAACACTGTGGTTATTGTACTTGGACATTTCACGAGATGGCATGACTCATTGGAAAGCATGATAATTTGGGGGAAAGCAGAAGGCAATAGAAAAGACAGAAATCTTTCCTTAATTCTCTCTGGTTTATTGGTGGAAACATCACTTAAACTGCCCCCTTTGGCTGCTGCCATTCTGCAGAATTAATGCAGTTTGACACCACTTTAACTACCATGGCTCCATCCTATGGAATCCTGGAATTTGTAGTTTATTGTGGCATCAGAGACATCTGACAGAGAAGGCTAAATGTCTCGCAAAACTGCAAATCCCAGAATTCCCTAGCATTGAGCCATGGCAATTTAAAGCATTATCAAACTGCACTAATTCTGAAGTGCAGATGCAGCCCCTGTTGAAACAGGAGACTGGGAGCTCAATATTAACGCTCAAGAAGTGTCTACAAAGCTGATGTTGCAGAGACTTCAGGTTGGAATGAACCTGAGAAGAAGGTGGAAATTATTCTAATAGACGCAGCAATTAATACTGTTTCACCTGAAGCTCTGTCTACACCAATTAATCTCCCCTTAATTGCTTCTAATCACTACCAGTTTGTACAGCCTGCCTCTAAGACCTGATATGATCTCGACCGCCAGAAATCGACTTCCTCTGCAGAAGAGGTGCCAGCCTTCCTGGGTTAGCGTAACATACTCTGTGCCAAAATAATCCTAGATTCTACTGTCAGCAAAGCCAGGTTTACTCCGAGTATGGCATCCTTTTCCTAATTCCAAATTGACATCACTATAAGTGCTGTAACTACATCCCATGGAATCCTGGGATTTCCAGTTTTGCAAGGTCTTTAGCTGTCTTTGCCAAAGAGTGCTGGTGCTTCACCAAAGTACAACTCCCAGGATTCTGTAGGATGGAGCCATGGCAGTTAAAGTGGTGTCAAACTGCATTATTTCTACAGTGTAGGTGCATCCCCTCATTTCCCTACTTCCAAAATGAAACATAGCTACAATTATATTGTTTTAAAAACCAATAATGACAAAAGGGAGAGGGTCATCTCACAGCAGCTGTTCCCAGGCATTGGAACTCCCTCCTTGTGGAGGCTAGGACTGTATCTGCACTGTAGAATTTATGCAGTTTTACACTGCTTTAACTGTCACAGCTCCATTCCATGGAATCCTGGGATTTGTAGTTTTGCAAGATGCAGTGGGCCCTTGGCATCTACTGGGGTTTGGTTAATGGATAACGAAGTCTGTGGATGCTCACGTCCCATTAAATACAATGGCATAGCAAAATGGTGTCCCTTATATAAAATGGCAAGATCAAGCTTTGAATTTTGGAATTAATTTTTAAAAAATATATATTTTCATGGATGGTTGAATCCGTGGATAAAGAATTCCTGAATGCAGCGGGCCTTCTCTGTCAGAGAGCTCTGGTGCCACAACAAAGTACAAATCCCAGGATTCCATAGGATGGAGCCATGACAGTTAAAGCAGCGTCAGACTGCTTTAATTTTGCAGTATGGCATCATCTGTAGAATCTTGGATAAACATGCACATAGATCTAAATCCTGTTGTTGGTCCTGACTAGAGCAGATCCGTTCAATATTTGCCCATAAGTTGAGTCAACATTCAAGAATTGGTTGAATGAATCCACTCTCATTGGGATTAACCAACTAGGATGCCAACCATAAAATGCAAAAGCGATTATGGCCCTTTGGGGTACAAAGCACCAGACAAATGTGTGATATTAATAGAAATCGATGGAACTAATGGGTTAATATCCCCTCTAATAAAATGCAAAACCATTGCCATAGAAGTTAGCCTAATGAAAATGTCTCCCTTCCATTTTCATCCAATGATTCATCTACCGCTCCTTGCAAACAGACATTAATGAGATTGGAAGTGTAATTTTCTGTATTTACACAACGGAGGGGAGTGTAAGAATACAAGTGGGAATTAGCTTTTGATAATATTTGGATTGCCAATTTTTCAAGCCGGTTGGCTCTCTTTTCTCTTTACGTTGCTTCCCTGCTCTTCTTTGCATTATTTGGAATGAATTTCTTGGGAATCTGTAGAGGAGGAAGTATCTCACGAAGTCCGTGTGACCCCTTTACTTCAGGGTTATGTGAAGCAAAGGGCCTTTTTTTTTTTATTTTGTCAAGAGGGGGAGTATTTATTCAGTGAAGAAGAAGAAGAAAAAGAGTTGTCCACCTAAGGACTGGCACTAGGGATCCAGAATGTCAGAGGAGAATTTTATGAGCAATTAGAGAGCGCGGGAAAGAAAAAGAAAGTTGAGGAAAGGATAAAAAGTCATTCTTCTGGTAGGTCAAAAAGAGCCTTTAGGGATTCAGTCAATCACAAATCCTTGTTATCTGAAAGATGCTTTCTTCTTAGCATGTGGGCCACAGCAGCTCAGCCAGGGAGCCCTGGTGCCTATTAGAGTGGCATTCATTTGGAGAGCATGCTGGGCACACTGGAGAACAAAGGACCAGGCAGGGGGAGCGGAGGAACAATACACCATTGATCACAAATGCGAGATCTGGAATCCAGCCCGTTCTCCCCCTACCCGATACATTTCCACAAGGTTATCCATCCAGACTGAAATGTAAAATGCATGGCTGTAGACGAGATGGTGGCCATCATCATAATAATCCAGAAACTCTTCACGGGGGAGAAAGCATCATAGAATCATATAAGCTTATTGCACGGCACTTAAAGAATGGGAACGGAACAGAACGGAAGGGAGCAAAAATGCATTTTACTGCATGGGAGAACGTCAGTGATGCTGCCAGGAGTTCCCAAGGCGTTCCCCAGCCGTTCCTGGCAGCCGATTTTTGAAGGACGGTTCAAAATCGTTCTTCAAAATCGGCTGCCAGGAATGGCTGGGGAATGCCTTGGAGACTCCCAGTGGCATCGGTGGTGTTCTCCCATGCAGTAAAATGCATTTTTTCTCCTTTCCATTCCCTTCTGTACCCATTCTTGTAAGTGCCGTGTGATAAGCTTAATAGAGTTGGAAGAGACCCCAAGGGCCATCCAAAATCAAAGCAGCCTAGGAGAAATGGCAATCTAGCCTCTGCTTAAAGATCTCCAAAGAATGAGGCTCCACCACCCTCCAAGGCAGCGTCTTCCACTGTCAAACAGCTCCTACCATCAGAAAGTTCTTCCTACCATCAAAAAGTTCTTCCTAATGTTGAGGTGGAATCTCTTTCCCTGTAGCTTCCCTCCATTGCTCCATTGTGTCCTATTTTCTGGAGCAGCAGAAAAGAAGCTTGCTCTGTCCTCAATATAACAACCCTTCAAATATTTAAACAGGGCTATCATATCACTCCTTAACCTTCTCTTCTCCAGGCTAAACATACCCAGCTCCCTAAGTCTCTCCTCATAGGGCTTTATGGTTTCCAGACCCTCCACCATTTTAGTTGCCCTCCTTTGGACACGCTCCAGTTTGTCCACATTCTTCTTGAATTGCAGTGCCCAGAACTGGATGCAGAATTCCAGGTAAGAGAGCAAAGGCCTGCTTGTGTAAGCCAGAGGTGAGCAGAGAGTAGCCCCAGGACCACATGTGGCCAACAAAGTTGTGCTTATGGTTACAAATACCAAACCTGGATGACCTTCTTCCTCACCCCACAAAAAAGCCAGTATCCTCTGCTGGAGGCCTTCCAGAGTGACATGTTATCTTTTCAGTGTGTGTCATCTTGCTTCTCTGCACTAGGGTTGCCAGGTCATGATCGTACAGTTTCTAGGGGTGCATTTAGACTGTACAAATAATCCAGTTTGACACTGCTTTAAGTCCGGTAGCACCATCCTATGGAGTCCCAGGATTTGAAGTTTTACAAAGTCTTTCATCTTCTTTGCCAGAGGACCGATGCTTCACCAAACTACAAGCCTCAGGATTGTGCAGAATGGAGCCATGACAGTTAAAGTGGGGTCAAACTGTATTATTTCTACCATGTAGATGTACCATAAGACTTTGTTATTATACTTGGTTCTCAGTCCTTGAACCCAGAGGCAGCTGCCCTGAGTGGTTGAACTGTCTCTGGACTTGAAACTGATTTGTTCTAGTCTGGTATTTGTTTTTGTTTTTAAATGTTTGTGTAGTTTTCATGTTTTAAATGTTTGTGAATGCTGGACAGCACCTTCAGGGCTCTGGTGCACTGAGAGGGAATAGATACATGTTTTACATAAATTACGAAAAATAAATGAGAGCAGTACACAACCACAGGGGGTGGATGCCGAAGTCAGGAAGCCATAGTTGTTATGCAAACAGTTTTACACCCTTTATTCAAGCCTGGGGAGGATTAACAAAATGGAAGGGTGCAGTTCTTAAGAGGTGACACACACACATACACAAAACAGGAGGACAAAGCGCAGACCTGAAGTTGCATGTGGCCCCCAAAAACTGTTTTGAGCTTCTTATTTACCATCGAGTTGACTCCGAGTTATGGCAACCATATGAAAGAAGGTGTATCTTTGTTGTTGTTAACCACCTTTGAGTCAATCCCGACTCATGGTGACCCTGTGGATGAGACATCTCCAAGACTCCCTGTCCTCCACTGCTCTGCTTTAATCCCATAAATTCATACCCATGACCACCTTAAATTAGTCTGTCCATGTGGTGTGTGGTCTTCCTCTCTTTCTGCTACGCTCCACCATTCCTAGCATTATTGTCTTTAAGGTTTTGATCTGAAGGGAACTGACTTTTGGCGAGCAGATTTACTGCTTCTGCATATCAGTGCTAACTGGCCACTTTAGAGGCAACAACCAGTAATTCCAAAGACCTGCACCATCTCACACAGTTCTTGGACGATTTATGATTAGGGTCACAATTTCCATCTTTCAGTATCCTTTTACAACCTGTCCCACTTCTGCAACTAACCCCATGAATGTGACACCTCCTTCTATGCTCAACCACTTTGCTCATCTCATGCAGGTTCAGTCCCATGGACTTCATGACTGAATCCAGCCATCTGGCATGCGGTCTTCCTTTCTTTCTACTGCCTTCTACCTTTGTTTTTTTCCCCAATGAGTCATGTTTTCTCATGATGTGGCCAAAGTACGAAAGCCTCAGCTTTATCATCTTGGCTTCCAGGGAGATTTCAGGCTTGATCTGTTCTAGGACCCATTTGGTTGTCTTTTTGGCCATCCACAATAACCTCAGCACTCCTCTCCAGCATCACATCTCACATGAGGGTCAGTACAAACTGGACAAAAGAGCTGGCCTGGGGGTGGAGTGGGGGGTGGCAATTGCACGCCGGCCACCCCAACTCTGCCCTGACTTTGCCCCAATGCCGCCATCATGCCATCCAACCAAACAGACAGTGGGTGGTGTTAGGGAGCTCCCTTGGTGCAGCGTTCACATACGCTGTGCCAAAGGAGCGCCAAAAAGGAGTGGCATTTGCCAGTTCTTTTTAGAGTGGCAAAGTACTGGATCGGGGCTGCAGCATGCGGTTGCCGCAGCCCCAGTCCAACAAGGAAAGGGGCAACGGGACACCACCCCTTAGGGACCATCTCAGTTGATTTTCCTATTCTCTGCTTTTCTCACTGTCCAGCTCTCACATCCATACATGGTAAGAGAGCATATCATGGCTTGTACAATTCTTTTGTGCTCAGTTGTACATCTGTACATTTCAGGATCTTTTCTAGTTCTTTCATAGCTGCCCTCCCCATTCTTAGTCTTCTTCTGTTGTTGTTTTTCCCTGCAGTCACCACTCTGATTAAAGTTTGATCCAAGATACGGGGAGCTCTTTTACTGTTTTGATTTCCTCATTGTCTAGGTTGAACTTGTGAAGATCCTTTTGTGGTCATTATTTTTGTTTTCTTTATATTGAGCAGTAAGCCTGCCTTTGCACTTTCTTCTTGATCTTCCTTAGCAGCTGTTCCAGGTCTGTGATATTTTCTACTAGTAGCATGGTGTTATCAGCATATCTTAGATTTTTGATATTTCTTCCTCCTTTCTTCACTCCTCCTTCTTCTGTGTCCAAGCCTACTATTCGTATGATATTTCCTAGATACAAGTTGAACAGATGGAGTGAAAGGATGCATGCAGCCTTGCCTGACCCCTTTGCCAATTGAGAACCATTCTGTTTCTCCATATTCTGTTCTAACAGTAGTCCTAAGTACAGATTTCTCATCAGAGCTATCAGATGTAGAGCCAGAGGATGTATCTACATGGTAGAAATAATGAACTTTGACACCACTTTAAGTGCTGTAGCTCCATCCTATGGAATTCTGGGTTTTGTAGTTTTGCACCATCTTACATTTTTTTTCTGCCCAAGAGTGCTAGTGCCTCACAAAGCTACAAACCCCAGGATTCTATAGGATGGAGCCATGGCAGTGAAAGTGATGCCAAACTGCATTATTTCTACAGTGCAGATGCACTCAGAAACCCCTTGAAGAGTACTGATGCTCAACTGCCTTGCTCAAGTTATTCACCTAATATGCAACCTGCCTCTTTTCCTACTGCCTTCCATTTCACCTAGCATTATCATCTTTTTTAGTAAGTCATGTCATTTCAGATAAGTACAACAGCCTCCATTAAGTCATCTTGGTTTCTAGGGAGAGTTCAGCCCTGATTTCCTCTAGGACCCATTCATTGGTCTTTCCAGCAGTCCCTGATCTCCCTAGAACTCATCTCCTTCACCACATTTTCAATGAATTGATGCTCTTCTTTTCAACTTTCTTCACTGTCCTACTTTCACATCTCTCCACAGAAATCAGAAATAGTATGGCCTGGGTGATTCTGTCTTTGGGGTGTGTTGTGTGCCTTCAAGACGTTTCCAACTTATGGCAACCCTAAGGCAAACCTATCACAGGGTTTTCTTGGCAAGTTTGGTCAGAGAGGGTTTGCCATTGCCATCCTCTGAGGCTGAGAGAGTGTGACTCGCCCAAGCCTACTCATGGTTGAGCAGGAATCCGAACCCTAGTCTCCCAGTGTCCTAGTCCAACGGTCAGATCACTACAGCAATATGTAATGATAACATCTTTACACTTTATTGGTGGATTGATTCAGTCAAGGAAACCATGGCTACCCCCCTGACTTTGCAAGAGCTGAGCAGGGCAATTGATAATTGGGGATTTTAGAAGTTTCCCTTTCATACGGTCACCACAATTCGAAGTCAACTTGGTAGCAAAAAACACCAAGATCAATCTTGCCTTTGAAGATCTCATCTAGTCCCTGCATGACTGCCTTCCCAAGCCTTAGGATGCATCTACACCAGTGATTCCCAAACTTTGATCCACCAGGCATTTTGGACTTCAATTCCCAGAAGACCTAGCCAGCTGGGCCAGCAGTCAGAAATTCTGGGAATTGAAGTCCAAAACATATGGAGGACCAAAGTTTGAGAACCACTGGTCTACACTGTAGAAATAATACAGTTTGATAGGACTTGAAGTGCTGTAGCTCCATCCTGTGGAATCCTGGGATATGTAGCTTGAGAAGGTCTTTAACCTTCTCTGCCAAAGAGTGCTGGTGCCTCACCAAACTATAAATCCCAGGATTCTGTAGGGTAGAGACATGGCTGTTCAAGTAGTGTCAAGCTGTGTTATTTCTACAGTGTAGGTGCACCCAAAGTCTTCTGATTTCTTGACTGCAGTCTCTGTTTTTATTAATGACTGAGCCAGAGTATAGGAAATCAGTAACTATTTCAATTTTCTAGACTCCCAATTGTCTTTTCTGGCAGATAAAGAAAGTGAATTGCTTCTCTTGGAAGCCTCCAGGAGCAGCAATTCACTTTTTCAATAGGTTTTCAGGATCTTTGGCATGCCTTCACTTTTTTAAAAAACTGCTATAAAACCAGAAGTGCATCTGGGCTTCTTTGGCAGTCCATATAATCCCCAGAAGATCCCAAGAGCTGACTTGAATCCCATTTGGGAAAAAGGCAGGATATAAATCCCATAAATAAATAAAATCCCAGGGGCAGAAAATTGGCCCAACAGAAAGAGCCAACATGGTGTAGTGGTCTGAGTGTTGGAGTATGACTCTGGAGAGCAGAATTCAAATCCCGGCTCAGCCATACAAATACCCTGGGTGACCTTGGGCAAGTCACACTCTCTCAGCCTCAGAGGATGGCACTGGCAAACCCCTTCTGAAGAAACATGCCAAGAAAACCACATAATAGGGTAGCCTTAGGGTTGCCAAAAGTCAGAAAGGACTTGAAGGCACACAACAACAACCTGCTGTAATTGCTCACCCTTTCTATAAAAGATTCCAGCTTCTTCCAGTTTCTTCTTTGTATTCTCCTGCCTTCTGCAATGTTTAGGATAGGAGGTGTAGGGTATTTTTTATATCTGTTTTTCTCAAAAGACACACACACATACACACACACACACACACACACACAGAGGCACCAAGGATGGGGCCAGGCTGGGATGAAAATTGTACGAGATGAGTGAAACAAATTTACGAGTCATATTTTTCTATGAGACGCTCAAGGGAAAGTACCACCTGTTTTGGAAGAGAAAGAAATTGGGTGGTGTTGGCTGATTTCAGCATTGGTTTATCATCTGAAACTATAGCATTAGTGCAAGTATCAGAGGTTGTTTTGTTCAGGTTGCCTGGATAGCACTTGGGCTGGAATCCTGTTGGAGACAAGAAAAGAGAGCAGTAGCATACCTAGTATGTTTGAGAACCAGTGCTAAAAACCCTCTTCTCTCTTTACCAGCCTTCTCTGGGTCTGGTGAAGCTCCTGGGTAGATGGGAAAGGAAAGAGACTTGCTTTCCCACCCGACCAGCAGAACCGTGACACCCAGAAAGCAGCCCCTTCCCATATTGGGCGACATCCATCTCTGAGATGTCACCTGGTGCGATCCAAACCCTCTGCACACCCCTAGTGACGCCTCTAAGGACGTTATCACACGTGGGCCAGAAAGCGATAATAAAGTG
>CM034708.1:4376214-4389338 GCA_020142125.1 Phrynosoma platyrhinos
TTTCTTCTGAGTCTAAACCTGCTCTTTCTATGATATTTTCTGCATACAGGTTAAACAAATAGGGTGATAGAATGCTACTTAGCTACTGATTTTTAAATAATTTTGCTTTATAGTTTTAAGCTGCCTTGGAAATTTTCTGATAAATATTTTTTTTTTACAATTTTTATTGTAAATAAATTTTAAAACACCTTACAGATAGAGTAAATAAATACAACATGTGTATTTATATTTGCATTTTGTATTTATTTTACCAGTAAATGCAAAACTTGACTGGTAAATGCATAGTGACAAAAAACATCATACGAATGGAATAAGTTGAAATAAACCTCTGCTCAAAAACATATTCTGTGCTAGCTTTATTGTAAAATTTGTTTGGACCAATTTTGGATTTTCCAATCAATTTTGGAAAATGCCAATCACAATCCAATCAATTTTGGATTGTCTTCATCTTCCATTTAATTCTATCACAGATGAGACTGGAATTGCATGTAGTTCCATTTGCTTGCTTCCATGGTTTAAAAAACAGATTTCGAAAGGTATGTTAAACACAAGAGAAGGCAGGTGAAGGAAAAGGAGGAAGAAGAGGAGGAGGAGAGAGGAGGATGTAGAAGACAAGGAGGAGGAGGAGCAAGAGGAAGATAAGAAAAAGAAGAAAGGAGGAAAAGATATGAGAGAGGAGGAGGAGGAGGGGGAGAGATATGAGAGAGGAGGAAGAAGAGGAGGTGGCAGATAAGAAGTATGAGAGGAGGAGGAAGAAGAAGAGAAGAAGGAAGAAGAAGAAGAGGTAGAGGTAGAGGAGAAAATATGAGAAGTGTAAGAAGAGGAGGAGGAGATATGAGAGAGGAGGAAGAAAAGAAGGAGGAGGAGGAAGAGGAGGAGAAAGAGGTGGTAGAAGAGAAAGTATGAGAGGAGTAAGAAGAGCAGGAGGAGAAGAAAGAAGGGAAGAAGGAGGGAGGCAAAAGAAGTGAAGGGAGGAGAAAAGCAGGAGAAGGAGGAATAAGAACAAGAAGAAATAAAAGGAGAGAAAGGGGAGTGAAGAGGAGTAGTACGAGTAGGAAGAAGAGCAGGAGACAGATGAATAAGAAAAAGAAGAAGCAAGAGGAGGAGAAGTAGAAAGAGGTATGAGAGAGGAATAAGAAGAACTGGAAGAGGGGGAAGGGGGGAGGAGAAATGAGAAAAAATGAAGAAGAGGAGGAGAAGGAGGAGGGAGAGAGATTTACACTTTTGGAGTTACACCTGTTTCTCTTTTTCATTAGGAATGAATGTCATGGAGAGTTCCCCTTATGAACCATTTGTGAGGGGCTTTGACTACGTCCGATTAGCTTCCATCACTGCAGGTAAGTGTGAATGATCCTCTGTCACTGTGTTGCACATGCACATTTTTTCCACTTAGAATAGGGTTGAGGAAGAATGTGGGCCAGACTTGTCCCATCTGGATTCCCCAGACCATGCTTTTTTTGGGGGGGGGAGAAAAATAAGTGGGGTTCAGTTGCCTTTTCCTTGAAGCCTCCTTTTAAATAGGCTCCAGCCCTTAGCCCCACCTGGTAGAAAAGTACTCATGTTGGTATCCTGTTAGTCACCTATTTAGACACCTATAACCTCTCCTACAGAAAAGGTTGGACATTTTGCTACAATCCATATTCATTTGCACATTGTGGAAGGAGAGTTGTGGACGCATTGCCAGTGTGCATTGTATATGCAGATGTGCATTGTGGGTTGCACTTTACACATGCAGATGTGCATTGCTCATTGCAATTGTGCGTTTAACTTTTGTGGGTACATTCACTTGTGCAGTTTTGCAATTCAGTAAGACACAATAATCACATAACTCCAGGAGTGCAAATTTGTATTCTGTCTCTTTGGTGTAACATCTTGCAGTAGGCGAGGACAAGGGTAGGAAACAATGGGCCGACGCAGACCCGCCGAAAGGGCCGGCCTGAGGGTAGAGTTGGGGCAGGCCGTCCACACACCAGCCACCCCAACATTGCCTCAATGCTGCCATCATGCTGCGTGCCTGACCGCATGGCGTGCGGTGTCAGGACGCCCCATTGACGCAGTGTGTAGACATGCTGCGCCAAAAGGGTGCAAAAGAAGGGTGGCTTTTTGCCACCCCAAAAAGGAGTGGCATCTGCTAGCTCTTTTTGGAGTGGCAAAAAAGCCGGATCAGGGCCACGATGTGTGGTTTCCGTGGCCCCGATCCGGTGCTCCTGGGGCATCACAAACTATGCCTTAGGGGACATCTGCATCAGCCCAATATTCATTATTTCACAACCTTCAGCAACAATAGAGGCAACTCTGAGGCTGTTCAGTAAGTACTTATCTGCACTTTGCTCAATGCCAAAACATGTCTTTTTGCAGAGAAAATGTCTGAGATTTTGGATCAACAAGGCAAAGCATAATGCTGCACTCACATAGTTTCTCCCACCCCAAGCTCTTAGCAGGTGGTAGGTGTCCAGGCACCATCTAGCTTCATTATTGCAGCAAGGAGATGGAAGTTGCCATCTCCAGCAATCTCTGATATACATATTTTTGGATGTTGTGGAATGAGATATTCCATACCTCCATGTTCAATGCCCCCACCACCACTTCCAGAGAAACCTTCCTTCCACAGTAGGGAGCATGACATTATTATTATTATTATTATTATTATTATTATTATTATTATTATTATTATCTTGCTTTCCCCCAAAAAAATTAGGAAACAAAGCAGCTTACACATTAAAACAGTACAATTAAAAACATACAAAAGTGCACATTAAAATATAATTAAGCGAGTACAATATTACAACATCACTCATATGAAGAATAATAAGAATCACTCATTAAAAGCATGAAACTGCACCAACGGAGACGTATGCTCCTCCCATTGATGTAGCACACCAGTCTATAATGACCAATGGGCAATAGCACTAGCATTTACATTTCTATACAGCTCATCAGTGAACATCTTCAGCACTCTCTAAGCAGTTTACAATCTGTAAGCCAATTTTCTCCAGCAAGCTGGGGACTCATTTGACCGACCTACAAAAGGATGGAAGGCTGAGTCAACCTTGGAGCCCTGTCTGGGATCGAACTCACAACCTTGTGGCTCCAGGACTGGCATTTAAGCACTGTGGCACCAAAGCTCATTACAATGGGAATGAATTATCTTTAAAAAGTAAGTTTCCAAGCTCTGGCTTAGAATGGTATCTCCCCCTTTCCCTCTGTAGGCTCTGAAAATGAGGTGACACAGGTGAACCGTTGCTTGGATGCTGCCAAGGCATGCAATGTGGATGAAATGTGCCAGCGTCTCCGGACAGAGTATGTCTCCTCTTGCATCCGGCGGGTGGCCCGGGCGGACACCTGTAACCGCTCCAAATGCCACAAGGCCTTACGGAAGTTCTTTGACCGGGTACCCCCTGAATACACCCACGAGCTCCTCTTCTGCCCTTGTGAGGACACCGCCTGTGCAGAGCGACGCAGGCAGACCATCGTCCCAGCCTGTTCGTACGAAGCCAAGGAGAAACCTAACTGCTTGGCCCCGCTGGATTCCTGCAAAGGGAACTACGTCTGCAGGTATGTTTCCCTGCTTTTGTACTAGGATTGCCAGGTGAAAAGTGGAGAGACCTCCTGTACCTTTAATGGCTATGTAGGAGAAGAAATGTCAGCAGCTATTGCATGACACCTGGCTGCGTGACAAGCCACCAAGCCTCATGAGAAAGGATTGAGGAAGCTGGGAATGTTTAGCTTGGAGAGGTGACATGATAGCCATCTCTAAATAGCTGAAGTGATACCATTAAGAACAGTGATTCCCAAACTCTGGTCTTCCAGGTGTTTTGGACTTCAGGTCCCAGAAGTCAGCAGTCACAAATTTTGGGAGCTGAAGTCCAAAACAATCTGGAGGACCAAAGTTTGGGAACCACTGATTTAGAAGATGGAGCAAGCCTGTTTTCTGCTGCTTCAGAGACCAGAACATGAAGCATTGGATTCAAATTAAGGTTCAGTCTCCTTTATCCAACATTCCAAAATCCAGATTGCTCCAAAATCCAAAAACATGTGCATAGGTTTGGCTGAGACAGTGAAACCTTTGCTTTCTGATGGTTCTGATGTACACAAACTTTGTTTCACGCAGAAAGTTATTAATAATATTATGTATAACATTAACTTCAGGATATGTGTATAAGGTGTATATGAATCATAAATGAATCTTGTGTTTAGATTTGAGTCCCATCTCCAAGATATCTCATTATGTATATGCAAATATTCCAACAGCAAAAAAAAAAAAAAAAAAAAAAACTGAAATCCCAAATAAATCTGATGGCTTCTGACTTATGGCAACCCTAAGTGTCATGGGGTTTTCTTGCCAAGATTTGGTCAGAGAAGGTTTGCCATTGCTTTCCCCTGAGGCTGAGAGCATGTGCCTTGTGCAAGACAATTTACATAATTTAGAATTGAGCAGTTTCTTAATGTCTGTATCCAGTAATGGGTTGCTGTTACGTTACTATGTAGGGGAGCTGGCAAAGTGACCAATGTGCATTGAGACTGATGTGCATTACAGAACCATAGATTCATGGAGTTGGAAGAGATCTCAAGGGCCATCTAGTCTAACTGCCATGCAGGAACTCACAATCAAAGCACCCCCAAGAGATGGCCATCCAGCCTCTGTTTAAAAACTTCCAAAGAAGGAGGCTCCACCACTTTCCAAAGGAATGTGTTCCACTGTAGAACAGCACTCACTGTCAAGAAGTTCTACCTAATGTTTAGGTGGAATCTGTTTTCCTGTAGTTTGAATCCATTGCTCCATGTCCTAGTCCATGGAAACCTATGGCCACGCTTTGTGGGCACATGTGCCATCACCCCAGCACAGAGTTTGTTACTAGAAAGCCAGAGAGATTTGGCACTTTGTGATAAATAAGTGGGTTTTGGGTTGCAGTTTGGGCACTCGGTCTCTAAAAGGTTCGCCATCACTGTCCTGGATATTCCCCTTCCCCACTCCCATTCCCTTCTCCTTTTGTGCCATGTCTTTTTAGATTGTAAGCCCGAGGATATGAAACCATGTAATGAATCATTTGTAAGCTGCTCTGAGAGCCTTTGTGGCTAAAGAGTGGGGTATAAATATTCCAAATAAATAATAAATAAATAGTCTCTGGAGCAGCAAGAAAAAACCTTGCTCCATCCTCAATATGGCATCCCTTCAAATACTTAAACAGGGCTATCATATCACTTCTTAACCGTCTCTTCTCCAGGCTAAACATCCCCAGCTCCCTAAATCTCTCCTCTTAATAGGGCTTCATGGTTTCCAGACCCTTCACCATTTTGATCACTCTCCTTTGGACAGTTTCATTGTGCATCAAGGCACCAGCTAAGGAGTGCCACTGCATGTCACTACACTCTTGCTGATGTTCCATTATGCATCCTTGCAATTCACTAACAAGGTTTCCTAGTATCTCTATTATATCCCTAAGTATATGCAAAGTTATGTAGTGTATACCATGATAGTGGATTCCAGGTACGATTTCTTTTAATTTACTTTTTGCAAAATGAAACATAAAACATATTTTCTCTGTCAAGAACATGCAAGTCAGAGTGTTTTTTTGTACAGGAGATTTGGTTTTTTGCACCAAAAATTCCCTCCACATATATTTCTTCACAGGATGTTTGTGGTCTGGGGAGTTTCTAGGTGTCAAAGGCAACAAAACAAAACAAAACAAAACAAAACAAAACAAAACCCACCCTCTAGCCTTTGTGGGTGCATTTCACCAACTCCAATGCAGGAGTTTTGGGATTTGTTTTTGTACACTCAGCCCTCCATATCCATGGATTTTGCATCCACAGATGCAATCTTCCATGGGTTGAAAATATTCAACAACAACAAAATTCCAAAAAGCAAACCTTGATTTTGCCATTTTATATAAGAGATACCATTATATATAGTATGCCATTGTATTTAATGGGACGTAAGTATCCACAGACTTTGGTATCCACAGTTGGTCCTGACACCAAACCCCAGCAGATACCAAGGACCCACTGTACCATCTACAGCTTGGAGAAAAAGGTGAGAGTTGTAGTCCAAAACTAACTATCGTAAGCTCTGATGCAAACATACTTGCTTCCTAACACACTTAGGACATGATCCGATACTGAGGAGATGAAGCGTATCTATAAGTTCACAGGGTTATGTAGCAGTAGCACAAGTCTCCACTCTAGAGCACTGGAACATTGCACAACACAACTTAATATACAACCAAATGTGCATTTGAATCTGCACGGGCAGTACACACTGGATGCATGATGCATGATATGAAACCATGCACAGTGCAATTATATATCCATGGCCATTTGTGTGCAGTTTACATGTACAATGGTGTCACTGTACACAATTCCACTTCTTCAACTTGGAACTCAATACAGCCATTCAGCATTGGACAAAACTATCCAACTGCTGTTTTAAATGGGAACTTACACATAAGCCAGCATGGCAGAGTGGTTTGAGGGTTGGACTGCGACTCTGGAGACCAAGGTTCAATTCCCAGCTCAGCCATGAAACCCACTGGGTGATCTTGGGTGAGTCACATGCTCTCAGCCTCAGGGTAAGGCAAGGGCAAACCTCCTCTGGATAAACCTTGCCAGGAAAACCCATGACCTTAGGGTCACCATAAGTTGGAAATGACTCAAAGGCTCACAACACACCTACACAACACACCAGTAGGATTCCAGACCTGGATGTCTTTGCCTGTCTGCTAAAGTTTCCAGTGACGTTCCACTAGCAATGAAGACTGATATGAATAACTAAATGGGTCATCCATATTCAGAGGCAGTATACCTCTGAATACCAAACACAAGGGATTTACAGTTGGATATGGCTAGCCCTCGCTGTGGGTTTCCTACAACCATTTGGCTGGACACTGCTGTGGTAGAGAGATAACAGTGCTGAACAAGAAAAACAGACCTTTGGTTTGACTTGACTGTTCTTATGTGGCTTTAATCACCTTTGAGTGATATTTATTTAAGTGCATGTTTGTGACTGAGGAAAGCTGGAGAAGCCTTTTGTGCCAATGTTCACTTTAGGAAAGTAAATTACAAAATCAATTTAGGAACATGCACACACACACCGCCTTGAAGCTTCCTGTATCAATGCACCCCAAAGCAAAACATTCAGCATTACACCTCAAGTTTGAGGCCCTGTAGGTAGACCTTGTGGCTTTTGCATTTCCAGATTTGTACAAATGACTTAAAAGTCCCCTGTGCCACTTTTGCAAATGGCAACAGAATGTACCTTCTTCCATGAAATTTATAAAGAGAACTGTAATGGGTGAGATATGTATTGTATTTCCCTGGTTTGCTTGCTTTTACTGTACTTTCACCACAGCTTAGAGAATGGGGAGGAAGGCATCAGGATCAATGAGCAGTGTCTAGTTTAGCCTCTGTTGCATCGGTAAAAGTTGTTGATTCTGCTTCACAATGGATATTGTGTTAGATCTTCCTGAAGAGAAGTGGGCAGGGTGTGGCAGGATCTGATAGGGGCTGAGATTCTTCACTGGGATTGCATAGCATTAAATCTCAACATGTACACTTATGTATTGATTGTGCTGCTTTTTTGGTATGGCAACATAGAGTTGGAGGAGACCCCAAGTCCAACCCAATCCTGCCATGTAGGGAAGACACAATTAAAGCACTTCTGACAGATGGTCATCCAGCCTCTGTTTATAAACCTCCAAAGAAGGAGACTCCACCACTCTCCAAAATGGCATCTTCCACTGTCCAACAGCTTTTACCATCAGGAAGTTCTTCCTAATATTTAGGTGGAATCTCTTTTCTTGTAGTTTCAATCCATTACTCGGTGTTCTAGTCTCTGGAGCAGCAGAAAACAAGCTTGCTCCATCCTCAATATGACATCCTTCAAATATTTAAACTTGGCTCTCATATCACCCTTTAACCTTCTCTTCCCCAACATACCCAGCTCCCTAAGCTGCTTCTCATAGGGCTTTATGGTTTCCAGACCTTTCACCATTTTGGTCGCCCTCTGGACATGCTCTAGCCTGTCAACATCCCAAGAAGGATGTACCTAATGGAATGCCAGCTGTGGTTAAAAATTCACAGCATACCAAAGTTGTGTACTATGTGGCAACAGAATTACAATGCTATGTAGTAGATTCTGTCAAGATCTTCAGAACCACACTTACTGGTAGGCAGCTGCTGGGATTAATGGGGATCTGTTGCCCTGTCAATCACGAAGTAGGTGCCCACCCCTCCAAAAAAAAAAGTGCACATTGAGACAATGTGTGAGCATGCATAATGCAAATTTGCATCCATTCAAATCCATGCGCATTGGGCAACCATGCAGAATGGCACCACATGTGCAACTCCACACCCTTGAATTGAATATAGATGGTTTGCATCGAACAAAATTGTCCAGCCACTTCCATAGGGGATTGTAGACATGTGTAAAGCACCTACAGGATTCTGGGCTGGGTCTGTGGTCCTGAAAGAAGGAAAATATTACTTCTTCCCCTCATTCCCTTGCATTTTCCCAGTTGGACCTCTCCAGCTGATTTTCCCTAAATAAAATCTTGGGAGAAATTTAGGGCAGGCAAATGGCATCACCACTGCACAGCTGCTTTTAAGAGAAGTGGGAAGTGCAGTCATAGAAATTGAATATCCCATCATAGTCTTAAATCAAGAATGGGAATTTTGTGATGTTATTGGGCTACAGTATTCAGTATTCTTCAGCCTTGACGTTGCTGGCTAGGGCTGCTGGAAGCTGCAATCCATCTGGAGGGCTATGTCCAACAAGTTTCCAACCCTGCCAGAAATGAATTCTTTGCTCCCTGAAGAACTGGGCTACAGAAAAGCACAAATGCAATCAATATCCACATTTCCACAACCCTGTAAATGGGTTGGATCACAACACCCATAATCTCCCTTTAATGGGCATTGTAGTCCAACATCTCTGGAGAACAACAAGTCTCAAAAGGCTGAGCTATACTATGGACCAAACTGGACGTGGCACCAAATGCACCTTTGCATTTAATCTGCAGAGCTATTTATTAAAAAGGCATCAGCAAAGAAGGATTGATCATTGTCAGGGACACAGCCACTTTGGTTGGACAATTTAAATCTTTCATTCTTTGCAGAAGTCCTAAGGAAAATCCGTCTCATGAAGCTATTATTTTCCTTCACAGTGAAGAGGAGAATCCTACATTGGCTCTTAATTGGGTCCAGCGAGGGCATAGGTATCATCTTTGAATGTCAACACAATGTGCCAGAGCAATATTTTATTAAACATCAATTCAGGCCAAGATAAGAGAATCAACCAAGAACCGCATCTAATATGCATAGTAGGTTTTTATGCAAGGATTAGAATGCAGAGGAGCAGACAGTGGTGCATGAAGCCTGCAAAAGAGGCTAAAGTCAGCACCTGAAGAGTCCTTTGTTTTGGAAACTTCCTTGAGTCATTATTTCAGAGGGAGGAAACCTCAGAAGATCTGGAGGCAGCATGCACCCTTCCCTGGATCTCAGGGAGGTGCATTCATCTCCCCATTCCCCTGCCAATATTTTTTATTATTTTATTTTCTAAAATACAGTTTGCCCTCTGTATCCATAAATTCTTTATCTATGGATTCAAGTATCCACAACTTGAAAATATTCCAAAAACCAAACTTGATTTTGCCATTTTATATAAGAAACACCAGTTTACTATACCATTGTATTTAATGGGATTTGAGCATCCATGGATTTTGGTATCCATGGGGGGGTCCTGGAGCCAAACCCCAGTTGATACCAATGGCCCACTGTACTAAAAATGCACTTTGCACCCTATAGGGGACAATTTTAACTGTCCCTTCAACCCCATGGCTATTTTATGTACATAGGAAACTTTTTTCCAAAGCAAGAAGAGACAAAAAGTCATTTCTGGTTTGCATAAGAGCCCTTGATTGTTGTTGTCCAAGCTGCAAAGGGGAAGCCGAATTTTCCCTGTGCGCCCCACATCCTCCCAAGGCTACTCAGAATCTGTCCGTCGTAAGGGACAGAAGCAGCCATCCAGTGGATCGGATCCAGCCATGGTATGCATTTATATTCCACCACATGGCGACTGGATCTCAGACTGTGGCTGAGCTCCTACACAGGCAGAACTACAAAATGTTTTCCCTTCTCACACACACACACCCCAAATCTTGTTGTTGTATGCCAATGGCAACCCTAAGGCAAGCCTATTGCAGGGTTTTCTTACAAAATGCTGCACAACCTTGGAAGAGGCCAAACTCTCCCTTATTTTTCAGGATCCAGTGGGAACTGCCCTCACAGCCGCAACCTTGGCATGGGTCCTCATTGTCTGCCTGGGATCTGTTGGACTTCCTTCTTCTTACAGCCACAGCGATGCCTATGAGGATGCACAGCTGCATTAAGCATGCTTCCACTTAGAAACCCAAATCCTAGAGTGGGGGTTGCCTTTGCCTTCCTCTGAGGCTGAGAGGGTATGACTTGCTCAAGGTGACCCAAGGGTTTTCCTTGGATGAGCAGGGATTCAAACCCAGGTCTCCAGCTTTGTAGTCCAGTGCTCAAACCACTACACCACGCTTGCTTTGAACCCTTGATCATTGGCACTAAATTGGTTACCTGCACCCACTGGACAGACCCTATACATCAAACAGGCAGAGGATAACCCTCCACCCACAGAGTTTTGTATCCTCCCCTACCCTGCACCCTATAGGGGACAATTTTAACTGTCCCTTCAACCCCATGGCTATTTTACGTCCACAGAGAACTTTTTTTCCAACGCAAGAAGTAAATCTTTAGAGACAGCTGCTGCTACTCCTTCTGCTTTAGAATCATAGAATCAGAATCATAGAGTTGGAAGAGACCACAAGAGCCATCCAGTCCAACCCCCTGCCATGCAGAAACTCCCAATCAAAGCACCCCTGACAGATGGCCATCCAGCCTCTGCTTTACTGATGCAGGGATTCAGATGATGAAGAAGCATCTGGTCTTAGCTCAGAGTGGGGAAGATCTTTATTTCTTTATCCATTGCAGAAGGAAGTTGCATTGGATGGACCTTAGGATCTCTTCCAACTTGATGATCATAGAATCATAGAATCATAGAGTTGGAAGAGACCACAAGGGCCATCCAGTTCAACCCCATTCTGCCATGCAGGAACTCCCAATCAAAGCATCCCTGACAGATGGCCATCCAACCTCTGCTTAAAGACCTCCAAAAATGGCCACTATAGGTGGATTGATTGATTTAGTCAAGGAAGGCACAACCCTGAGTTTGCAAGAGCTGAGTAGGGCATTTGATGATGCGGGGTGGGTGTATTTCATTCATAGGGTTATCCTAGATCAAATTTGACTTGGTAGCAAAGAACAACTACAACAAAGGTGTTATTCGCACTGTGAAAATAAGGATGGATCTGGATTAAATCTCCATTGTTCACACACAACCGATTAAATGGGGGGGGGGTGCCAACCCCCCCTTAACCTGGGATAATCAATATCAGGGTTTTCCTTGAGTTTTTAAAAAAGACCCACATCATCAGTAGTGTGAATAACCAATATGAATAGACCTATGATAAAATACTGCATACCAAAATGGGGGGGTTACAAATGCATTCGCTTTGTCGGCTCCATCTTTTTTTGAATGCTTGCACACGTGAACAACCAAACTCGCAGAGATGCGCATTGATGCAGATCGTTGCCGTTCCATAGTGTGACTAACAAACCCGGAATGCTTGAGTGAGATGGTTCGCATTGCCAAGCTAAAAACAACAACGTGTGAATGACCCCCAAAACTGAGACTAAGAGTAGGATTTGGGTTTCTAAGTGGAAGCATGCTTAACGCAGCTGTGCATCCTCATAGGCATCGCTGTGGCTATAAGAAGAAGGAAGTCCACTGGATCCCAGGCAGATAATGATGACCCATGCCAAGGTTGCGGCTGTGAGGCCAGTTCCCACTGGATCCTGAAAGATAAGGGAGAGTTTGGCCTCTTCCAAGGTTGTGCAGCATTTTGTGATTTGCAGCTGATCAATCTGCATGGGAGGAGGCAGCCCAGGCTCACTATTAATCCCAGGCATCAGCAGAGAGAGTAAAAACATATTGTCCTTTTGTCCTTCGTTTTGCCAGAAGATAAAGAGTTGAGGAAAGGACTTTGACTTAAACACCTCTTGGTCTTGAGATGGCTTGATTTATCAGTGAATTGCAATTACCCACTGGGAACTACTATCCTTGATGGCGCCGTATCAGGGAATAAGAACCATACATCATGGTCACAATCCTGTAGTGAGTAGGTTCCCCTACAAACATTGGTTGTTAAATGCCATCAAGTTGACTTTGACTTATGGTGACCCCATGAATGAGAGACCTCCAAGTCACGCTGTTATCAACAGCCCTGCTCAGGTCTTGCAGAACTAGGATGGACATGGCTTCCTTGATAGATAGATAAATTGATTGAGTCTATTCATCTGGAATGCAATCTCCCTCTCTTCCCATTGCCTTCTACCTTCTCAAGCATTATTGTCTTTGTAATAAGTCATGTCTTCTCATACAGCATGCCCGCATCTTATGAGGGCTTGCCATCGCGGCTTTAAGCTTACATGGATGGCAAGCCCTGCATGTTTTAATGGCGCCCGGCCCACGGCACCACACACAGGAGCGTGCGACTATTAACATCAATGAGATTTGAGGTCCCACTTTTTTTTGCATACGTGGGGTTGGGGTCCAGAACAGATCCCCCACATGTACAAAGGGCCCACTGTATTATGCCTGTAGTACAATATCTCAGGCTGCATCTGCACTGCCTAACTAATGCAGTTTGACACCACTTTAACTGTTATGGGTCAGTGCTATGGAATCCTGGGATGTGTAGTTTGTTGTGGCACCAGAGCTCTCTGACAGAGAAGGCTAAAGATCTCACAAAACTGTAAATTCCAGATTCCATAGCATTGAGGCCTGGCAGTTAAAGTGGTGTCAAACTGCATATGCAGCTGGGAACAAGACAGTGGAAAGGCGATCCCATTTGAAAGCATGTCCTACTTAGGCAGCTGTCAAAGGACAATTTCTGTGTCAAGGATCTTTGAGTGAAGAATTGTCTAGTCCAAGTTTGGTTTAATAATAATAATAATAATAAATTTTATTTTTACCCCGCCTTTCC